>JABCKW010000278.1:0-55266 GCA_014824385.1 Fusarium cyanostomum | reverse complement strand
AAATCTCTTAATCTCTTATATACTTAATAACCTGATAGGGCGCATAACGTGACATAAATTTATCCTCAATTTGCCTAACCAAATCTTACCATATCTCCCTTATCCATCGCTGCAAACACTTCACCATGGCTCAAACCAACAGAAGTGCCACCTTAAACCCCTCCCACCGCTTGCCCGACGAGTTAGTCGGCACTATTTGCGACCTACTGCTGAATGGCGACATTAAGAATCTGCGCCTGACCAGCCGCTTTCTCGGCGAAAAGAGTCGATTGCTCCTCAGCCGCGTTTTTATATCCCCCAATGAGCACAATCTTGATGTTCTCCGCGCCATTGCCAGCCATGAGACCTTTCGCTTGGGCGTGGAGGAGATCATTTGGGGATGACGCTACCTTGAAACCCATCCAAAGCGACAATGGGCATTTTTATCTTGATTCGGACCAAGATGAAGAAGAAGATGACGATGACGATGACGATAGCCAAGACCAAGATGGACAGCGAGAGTTGTTAGCATGGTTCACTCGTGTTTCCAAGAAGGATTTCAAATCTGCCAAATTGCGTATAGCACGCGTCGCTCCACGGCCTGATACTATAGCAAAATAACACCAGCTTGATAATGCTATGTCCTACCGGGAGTCATACGAGCACTACAAAATCCTTGAAAGTCAACAGCAAGACATTTTGGCATCACGGGCAGACGAGGATGCCTTTCGATACGCTCTGCAGCGGTTTCCTCGACTGAAAAGGGTTACCGTCACACCGGCAGCTCACGGATACCTTTTCGAACCACTTTACAAAACCCCCATGATTCGATCGTTCCCTTACGGCTTCCTCTATCCTATTCCGCGAGGCTGGCCAGTCCCTGAAGCTGGGCAGTTTCGAGTGGTAGCACCACCGTGGACCGGAAGCGACGCCACCGAGGAAGAGAAGAATCAATGGCGTGGGTTTCGCATCGTCAATCGGATCCTGGCAGAGGAGCAACATCGCGTTCCGGAACTGATCTTCGAAAACCACAAGCTATGTGCTGGAATCAATCACATGGCCCTTGATCAGCAAACTCAAGAATACAAGGACCTCTGTAAAATCATCAAACGTCCTGGTTTCCGGCAAATCCAGATCTCTTTGCTCGTCGGTTATTTGCGAGATGCTGAGGCTGAAGACTGGGATACATATCGCAACGGGTATCTACGCAACGCCCTCGCCGAAGCACCCAATATCGAACATGTCAGCCTTCAGACTGACTATTGCGACATTCATGAATATCATGGAGGCAGCATGGACGAGTTTGTGTCACTATTTGACATCTTCCCCATCGACCGTTGGACGAAGCTCAGGCATTTCGGACTATCCAGTATGCAGGTGACGCAGGAGAACCTCGTCTCCTTTCTAGCAAAGCTGCCACCAACATTGCAGTCTGTTGAGCTTAGCTTTCTGGCCTTTCTCAAAGATCAAGGCCATTACAGGGGCCTCTTGGAAGAGATCCGCGATAATCTTTACTGGAGGAACCGACCTGTCGATGCAAGGATCAGGATTCAAGTAAAGATCGTTTACAATCAGAGATACCCTGGGCGGTATGTTTGTCTCGATAAGGAGGTGCAAGAGTATATCTATAGAGACGGAGCTCCACCTTTCCAACCTGGGTATCACACTGGTTCGGCTATCGCTAAAGGCACGGGCACGCAGCAAGACGAGTTCAACCCCTATTGGGAGCGACCGTATAATAGTGCCCAGGTTTTAAGAAAGCTTGGTTACTAGCCTTGCCTAAGAGAAATATATTGTGACGGTTGTGTATCTGGCTCTAAACCCGGAGTGGTGTAAATTATGCGTAGACGGCGTTCTCTCAGTTGCCTCTCCCCCACGGGCCGCAATCAGTAGGATCTTCGGAATGCTAGGCCTCCCAGCGAAGCTCAGGAAGACTTCGCCTTTATGAGCCAAGACTCGGATTCAGGGAGCCATACAAATTATGCCAAGCTTGGGACAAAATAATCACATGCCATGGTCGCTCACGACATATCTACCTAAATCGAGCTACCCCTGTAGAGGCCTACGTAAGACCCGGCCAGAACTGCCAGGTGACTTGTTTCCAACTCTAGCAAAGTTTCAATTTTTGTAGACTCAGAGTCTCACTTGTCAAAAGATATTCTACTACGCACTAGAGTTAACTAAAGGCGATGCCGGACTATTACATTGCCAGAGTTCAGTCCCTGCGTTGTAGCCGATGTCAGATACACCCAGAACTCCACACAGTAGCCATGAGGCTATCTATCCACTACCCTTTTGCTTGATGGAGGAGGGAAACTATTCAAGGGATTCCAAACGGTTCCCTAAGCATCGCCCGCGTCCTTCTGAGGCCGATCGCCACGTCCGCGAATGATAGTCGAAAGGTCCCCAAGGGGGAGGATGAAGGGAAAGTCGACCGACAAGAGTACAACCGCCGTGAAGATATACCACCCCAATAAAGATACGGCAAGGAGAAGGCCCGCCCCGGCGTGCTGGAATTTAAGAGCATTGTCGGATTCACCGCGAGCGAGGGCGAAGAACGCGGCCGAGAGGCAGCCAACTGTATTTGATTGTGTTAGCGATTGCAGGCACCAGAGAGGCGTCGTCTTACAGCATGGAGTAAGTAGAAGAAATATGAGGAAGAATATAATGTTGGTTCGGATACTGGCGACTATAAAGATGGCGCACAGGATCGCCATTGCCACAAGCAAGAAAGAGAAAGTGGCAAAGAACTGGGGCTCGGTGAGGCCGTCCGCAGCGGCCCCAGTCTTGGAGTATGTGCTGTAGGCGCCGTATCCGGGAGCGATTGTTGCTCCAAAGGTCGCCCAGAAGCCTCCGAAGAGACAAAAGACTGTCGAGGGGAATGTGTTTCCTGGCGCAAGGTGAGCAATTGGAGTTGGGCGACAGCAGCCTGTGCTTCACCTACCTAGGATCCACTCGCCAATGCCGCCGAGGACGAGGAGAAGGCCGCCCAGGTGAAAGTAGGCACCGCTATCGATCATTAGCCTTGCGGTACTGTCAACGCAATGACTGAGCTTACACGTTTGCGGCGCCGCCAAACCCGCCAGCGCCTTGCCATCCAAGCAGTGACATGGAAAGAGGTGTTGTGCATAGGAGGAACCCTCCCAACGCTTTGCCTCGTTAGCCAAATGACCATTGATGTCTATTTGTTTCTTCTTACCGAGCGGTGTCGGATTCCCAAAGGTCTGCCGCAGGTTGCCTTTGATCTTGTTTTGCGGCGACAAGTAGAGCTGCTCAAACAGCTCCGGGGGAATTGGCACACTGGCCGAAGTCTGCACCTTATCCAACTCGTCACGATGCTCATGACGAGGCTTTCCGTTGGAGCCAGAGCTGGACATGATTGCAGGAGGAAACAGGAGCTTTCGAGGAGGAAAATCGGGCGAGTTGCTGTGGGCACCAAGAGTTGGCTGCGTCGACTGAGGGCGAGATACGGGGTCAAGTGCTTCTCCGCATCTGGGGCGACACAGGAGTTAATATAGTTCCTACAATCCTGAGCGCAGATGGTATTATGAAACCAGCCATCGATTACCCCGGACTCAGGTTGTAGAGGGAGCGGGGACTCGTGTAGACGACGTGGTCCCCTCGCGTGGGGTGCAGTTACGAGCAAGGACGGGGGTAGTAGTGAAGTAGTATAGAGAGGTAGTAGTAATTTAGTAAGAGAAGCAGTAATCATTTAGTGAGGGTCAAGGTGGTATTCTGGTAAGGGAAGCAGTTTCTGTAATAATTTAGTAGGGGTCAATTAGGAGCCCTGGTTAAGGGTGTCCATGATCCGGAAACTGATGCCCGAAACACTTGGCCCCAGCCTTCAACTGCCGAGCAGATGCATGATCGGCCGTGTCAGCAACATCCGTGGAGGCTCCGGGGTTATCTTGGGGTGTGGTCCATGCCGTATGATACACCTCGGGATAGCAGTAGGTGCAGTGGTTGCTTGTGGGAGACACTCTATTTCCTAACCACCCAATGCCCAACCGTCAAGACAGGCGAACGTACTATCCTATTTCCTCGGTTAAAGGGAGCGGTTCGCGGAACAAACTCTGTTCCCTGGCACATTCAAAAGGCCCCTTTATGACCGCTCCTTCGGAGTCGCCAATGTCACATCGGGGTAACATCTGAATCGTACCCCGGATCCTAAAGCACGTGGAACCCGGGCACACGGCTCACTACCCGTAATGCCATCTATGCCAATTAAGGACAAGTCTACCATCGAGTGCGGAGTCGGTGCCGACCAGCGGGTGCCGACTCTGCCATCGGCTCCGCAGATTCAGACCCAGCTTCGACTTCGGACGACGACTACTCTGGACTTTGGTCTCAGGCACAAAGGTACGTTTCTCTTGGAATAGCCATTCGGAAGTGGTGGAATGACGATATTGGAGACCACCGTCGAGAGACCATCGTCGAGAGCCAATTCCAGCTACTTCCAGAGTCCCTCGAGTCATTCACTTCACGCAGCAAGTTCATTTCGCCAAATTCATTTCACCATTCATGCTCAACATGCGTAATGTTGCAAGTCTCCTTGTACAAATCCTTCTCAATCCATGCCCTGCACCACGTCAACACATCACCCCTACTGCGCCAGGTTGACTACATTAAAACCGTACTTGGAAATTTGCGACAACACGATAAGGGTCGTATTTCCGTGACCCTGAAGCTCTCATGCCCAATTACACGGCCAACTGCCAAGATCCCACGCCGTCGAGCCCTTTCATTGCACAACAAGCCCTGTCCCCATTAATTCCCATCAAAAGAGTTCTCCAAGTTCCGAACGCTCAGTTACTGACTCTAGGGCGATCGATAGCAGCGATCAGCGAGAGCGCGGCCTGGTGAATTCAATTGCCCTTCAACCAGCTGTGCACTGGATTAGTTGCCACGCCAAGTTGATTACTCTGCAAGGTTTGCGGTGATGAGCTGCTGCAGCTGACGAAGCGTATCAACACTCATGGTGACATTGACCAACTTCGAGCCCTCCAGGCCATTGGATGTGGCGACGTCGGGATTAGGATAATACCAACAGGCAATGGCAATGATGACGTAAATAATCTTTCACGGTCAGTATTAAGCGAAGCAAAGAACGAGGGAGTGACATACCACGAGCAGTGCTCCCTCAAGCCAATTCGATTCGCCGTCTCGGAGGAAATTGCCCACCACGAGAATGGAGAGCACCAGCAGGGCAATCATGAAGATCTCAAAGTTGAGGTCCATGGGCTTTCCGATGGCCCAGCCGATAATTACGACCAGTGGGCCGTTGAAGAGAGCTGTCTGGATGGATGGACCAAGGCAGTGATAGAGGGCAACGTTGATAACACCGTCTAGAGGGAGATTGTCAGTAAAGTGTACCAGACGAGGTGCTTAGTTCACGGCTTACCCCAGGCCTCATCAATGGCAGTCAAATGTTCAGCCGCCTTCTCCACCAGAGGCAACAGAATCAGACCCAAGAACTGGTCCGGAACGCCGCTTTCCACAACGTGCTCGATCTTCTCCACCAGGAATATCAGAAGCACCGTCACAAAGGCCAGGGCGATGGTCAAGGCAACCACCGTCTCGGTCATGGTGAACTTGGGCTTCTCCATGTCCGCCTCGCGGTCTGCATCGCGGTGCTCGTCCATCTCGATGACCTCGTCAAAGATGCTGTGCTGGCTGCTGGCCTGATACCAAATGTACAGGAAAAAGGCGACGATCAGAGCCAGAGAGGTTGCCTGGCTGATGCGGAGGACATCTTCCTGCAGTTTGCCCTCTGTGAACTTTTCGTGGAGGACCCGAAATCCGGGAAGGTCGGGCACAACCTCGGCCTTGAGGGCAGAGTAAAAGGCGCTGGGGATGAGAAGACCAAAGGCGGCAACCAGCAGAAGCCCAGTGCCGACCTCGGAGACGATGGCGTGGAACTTTTGGCTCGCCTGGCGAAGTCCGCCAACCCAGAAGCACAATCCAAGACAGAGCAGAAGATTGGTAAGGATACTGCCGAGGATCGCAGCTTGGATGATGGGTATGAGGTTGCCTTCGTCGCCGTTGCCCTTGGAGGAGTTGGCCTCGTGCTTGGCAATCAAGACAATGAAGAGGATGATCTCGATGATGGAACCAAACGTCGTCTCGATGAGGATACCAGCCACCTTGGGCATCTTGCGAGCAAACTCTTGTCCCGAGAAGCCCAGGAGGTTGGCAGAGGGGATCACGGCAATGTACGCGGTCGCAAACTTCCAGAGATGCAGGCCGGGGAAGAACTGGAGGATGATGGCAATGGGGACAAAGGGCCACAGCACATTGACCAGCATGGACGCAGTGCACGAGCTCCGCCAGAGAACGGTCAGAAAGTGACGCGGATGAAAGCCGCGTCTCCCACTCTCGCCCTCGTGTGCGATGGGGATACGGCTCGAGAGCGTTGGGAGAAGCGGGGTTGATTCATCTCCGTGCCGCGAGCCATTGCCAGCATGGCCGTGGTTGCTTGACATGATGGGCGATGCCTTTAGGTGAATGGAGCCTTGGTAAGAGCCAGTCAGCTCGAGAGAGGAGGTGAGCTAGAGCTTCAGCTTCAGCTGTGAGGTTGAAAGAGGAGCAAGAAGCCGCGGTCGACGAGATTGCAGCAAACCTGTTTTGGCGGTTCATGGTGGTGGCGCAGTAATGTCGCTTCAGTGAGACATTTGACTGGGCTTTGGTGATGGCCTAAACTCTAAACGAAGCAAGCTTGTTTCTTTGAGACAGGGGTTTCAGTGGTTCGCTTGACGTGCGATCGGGCGCGGTTGCATAGGGTAACACAGCAGTGAGCTGGTCCGAGGCTACTATGCAGTGGTTTGCAATTCTTAAATGTACATGAATGAATAGTTGTCGTGATTCAAGTTGACTTTGCTTTGGTATGCATAGTGGGTGAGGATAACCCCAATGAGCGAGCGGAATGTGCTCCAGCAATCGCTGCAGATCTACCAGGGCTACTAGACCAGGGTCAGCTCAGCCGCTCCAGCCATCTCATGTCCACGCTGCTCGCCAGTCTCGGTCGCGGTGAAGGCGCCGCAAGAAGATCCTCGGGCTTAACCCAGACGAGGATAGCCAGGAAAGCTTTGACTTTCTTATCTCGTTTGAGCAAAGGTGGTGGAAGTTTATTAAGCCTAATGGCTGTGCCCACATGAGGAGAGTATACTATAAATCAAGACGTATTACTTACATAGTTATATTAATGCTATAGGTTCGAGGACTAGTCATTTAGTAGCTCCCCTTTGTAATGCCATTCAGGTCTACTTAATTAGACTGCATCTTATGCTGACTTCGGATACATACCAAAGCACAATATGGACCTGTTTATAATTTGAAGTGGAAGCGGCTTGGGCGTCTCTGGCATACCCCGGAAGAGGCTACGTCTGCTACCTTGTACAAGTGCGGCCAAGATGGAGGGTGAAATGGGCGGATGGCACGGACCGCCAGATGACGAAGACATTTGGGTATATCATCTGATCAGTTGACCGACCATACCCCAAATCCTCCTAGTCAAACGTCATCATAAGGTGGGTGAATATCCCAGTCGTCTTCTTCAGCCGGCTTGGCTGTAAAAGTTGCCCCTAGTCTCATCCTCTCGCCGTCGTGGCATTTGGGAACGCCAATGATGATAGCACAGACCGAATAAGCAAGGTCGCTGCTGGGTTCATTGCCATACTGCCCGAAGTTAGAAGCCGCGATACCACAGCCGCAGAGAAAGAATGCCAGATGCTCTATCATTCAGGGCAAGGGAGGTTCAAACTTACCGCGGGATAAGAGAATGAGGCTTGCTTGGTCTTCGGATTTGGCCCGTTCAGCCAGACCAGGTCTTCCCATGAGATCTTCTCTAGACCCCACTTGGCCTGGAGCAAATACTCCCAGCTGCCGTGGTCTTCGACAACCCAAGAGAAGTTCCTGACGGCGAATTCCTTGCCGACCTTGAAGACCGTAGGCTCCGCCCAGAAGGGCTTAGCTATCAGTACAGGTCTCAGGCACACGCCACAGCCAAATCGTTGAAAGGCTTGCCAAATGGCCATGTCAAGGCCTTTCAGGATGTCGGTCAGGCAGCCCTGCGATGAGGTGTGGGGATAGGCGTGCGTAGTGTAGAAGCCGAGATAGCCGCCTTCAAGAGTAGTGTGTCAGCATACATGGGTGGGAGACGTGGAGGGGAATGCCCTAGATTGGATCTTACCGTCTGGTAAGAAGGTGTCGTCGCTGATGGCTGCTTCAAGACGTCGGTAGAGAGGCATCTGAGCAGCGTCAAGGGCACTTGGGTGGCTCGCCAGCTGACCATTGCCAAAAGCCACGTACAGGTTGTATGTGAGAGTGATACGGTGGCCGGACTGTACAGGAAACACTTCATGCTCACAGTCACTGTAGAATGCAGCCCATTGGATCTGTGGCCTGTCGGAATCCACGCCCGATGCCCAGTCGAACGTCAAGACTTGGTCCTCGTGACGGACCTCCAAGGCACCACCCTCATGCTTGACGGGGAGACAAACCACCAGAGATCCAAACTGAGATCGGCAGCGAGGGGTGTCTACATGTGAGCGGAAGTGACCAGAAGGTCCCGTATACACCTGCGCTCAGGTCAGCTCAGGGTCAGCAATGATGGAGTGGATGAAGGTCAAGAGCGTACATTGAGCTTGTACAGCTCAGCTTTGATGGCCCTTTGCTTTCCTGATCTTGGATTGGGAAGAAGGACTTGGGACACAACGTCAATGATGCCAACGCTGTATGGGCAGAAGTTGGTGGCGAAGTTGGAGGGATCGAGCTTGGATGCTTTGCGATAGCTCTCATCATACACGTCCTTGCCGCCGAGACCAAAGGTTGCAGGCTCCATATCGGCAAGCAGGCCATCAAGGTTGTCCGAGGTAGACTCATCGGTGGGGAAGTTGAGCTTGCAATGGCCGGCCGGGGTCAAGGAATCGCGGGGATCTCATCGAAGAGTGACTGGTGGGTGAGGCGCCATCGATGAAGCAGTGGCGCTTGAGCCTTGGCTGAGGATGGAGGCTGGACTTGAAGGTGCCTCGTCAACTGTGGGGGGCTTTGCTTCAGATATGATTGGTACTGTGCCGCCACAGGCGAAGAGAGAGTCCTTGTAGTTCGACTTGAGCCAGGATCTGAGCTGGCGGAGTGAATCGTCATCATCGTCTTGAACATCGTTATCGCTACCGGTCTCGTCTTGATCTTCCGTGTGCTCTACCAAATAGTCCTCGGAATCGCTCTCGTGTTCTTCGTCCTGCAGAGACCAGCCGATGGGATGTTGACGTTGTTTGGGAGACGGCGAAGGGGAGCTGTCATGGTGTCCACCTGGAGAGGGCGAAGCGGCATCGGGCATTTCGACTTCGAGAACGTCCCGTCCATCGTCGGGGGCCCGCACAGGAGCGGTCGGCTCCATCGTCGAGCAATATCCCAAGAGTCGAGATGCTGCAGTAAAGACAGAGATGAATGAATGGGAAGAAATGGTTAAGAATCTACGTGTTTCTTCAGAGGTCGCTCTTCCGTGAAGTGGGGCGATTAGGCAGCTACCCGTTGGGGGGGGCTAGCAGGAGTTTTATAGAAGGCTATAGGGGCCTTCTGTAGTCCTAGGCTTGCGACAAGTTACTGTACATATCATCAATGCGTTCGTTATAGACTACCTTAATGTATCCTCTTAAGTATCGTCCTCACTTGGAATGCCCTCCTCATGAAGCCCGCTGTCTTCGGGCAACTGCTTTTTCAGTCCTTCAAGGATAGGCCTCAACCCATCTTGAACCCTAGGGTCCGTTGCTGCCTCCATCCGGTTTTCCAATTCTTGAATCTTGATCTGCAACTCTTGCCGGTTGGCTTCTTCCGGGTCAGCTTCTTCAGCCTTATCCACCCCCTCGACTTCAAGAGCCTCTTCACGCCGCAGCCCTTCGCCAAAAGCAGTGGCGAATGCTTCAGCCATGCCTGAATCTTTGATGGCAAACACAACCTCTTCAATACCGTCCCAAGTCTCTTTGGTGGCACTTTGCTTCCCCTTTCCGCCGTTCTTTGGCAGGAGAACCTTTCGCCATGCTCGAGCTACCTCGCCGACGGGGTTACCGTATGCACCGCAGCCCCAAGCTCCAAGGACCACCTTTTTCATGCCTTTGGCCTGGCAAATCCGCATCACCATCCTCATTTTCTGGAGGACCAGCTCCCGGTCTTTGTCGTTGGCGTAACTCCCTCTGCCAAGGTCATTGACCTCGATCTCAGGGCCTCGAAGCATGGCAGCGGTGATGCAGTCCACAAACCACCGGTCGTTCTTGTCCAACACCTCATCTGCCAGTTCAGCTCTGAAGACTAGCACATCCGGGGTAAAGACGGCGCCAAGCTCGGACAACCGGTAATATTCATCCTTCAATGAGGGCAGCAGCGTTGTCCTCATGCAGAGGGACTCTTCTTGGCTCCCCGCGCCGTTCAGAAATCCGCCCCCGGGAGATAGCGGCGAGGCCATGTTCAAGATGGCCACTCTGGTGTTCTTGTTGCCGAGATCCACGGCAACTCCTGTAGGCGTATCTCGAGCTAGGAGGGAATGGGCAGCCGTGAGCGTGTCGGCCACTCGGAGCGAAAGCCTGGGGCTTGTAGCTACAACTGAACGGACACTCTTGTCATGGCTGGCGGGCTTTTTATCTTCTGTCACCTGCTGTTTGGCTGGCGGGTTGAAAATGAGCTCAGCAGCGTCGATCCCACGCCGGGCGCGAGGATGCGCTGACAGCAGAGAAGGGATGAGCTGATTGACTGTAGCTTTGGCCTTTTTCGCGCGGGCATCCTTGCGAAAGGCCGCAGGCTGACGGCAAACGGACGGCTCCGTTCGTCCCATGATTTGATGGTGAAGAGTCGAGAATCTCGTTGATTTGGCGCGCAGAGATGTGCTGCTTGGATAGTCGAGCTTCAATGACGAGCAATTGATGCAACAATGACTCGAGTTGGAGTTGGAAATTGAGAGTTTCTGAGCGGGGAAGAGGACCCTGATGAGCAAGAGCAGATGAAGTGACGCTCGAGTCCGTAGAGGTACATCTAGGCCCAACCCCGAGATTACTACAAGGAGTTGATCATGATACTTTGAAGGGTGCATTGTCTTGTTGATTGATGCCCGCTTCTCAAGGCTGATCACATGACGCGGTGCAGCCAGGACCAAAGCCGGCAAAACAGCGAAATCTTGGAAAGGACGGGGATTTTCCATGATATGGCCATTATTGCAAGGGATATTATGCTTATGTACTCGTGCTTTGATCGCACGTGAGGGTATCGGTACCTTTTGCCAGCAAAATCGCTTTCTATGAACTTAACCCGACGACATCGTTTTGTTGAATCACGAAGAACACTTATCTGTGCATCGCCAAAGACGCCGAGTCCTTTGGCTTCTATAGCCATTCGTTTCAACAGCAGCAAACTTATTTATCGACGCATTTCAAGACGGACTGGGTTGGTTGGCGATCGGACAAGCGTCGACGACGATTGAAATGTCATCGAACAAAACATCAACATACCCAGGCCAGAGAGTCAATCCTTTTTCTTTTTGTCTGGCATAAGGTTAGTTGAGACATGAATGCAATGATGTATTGTGATGCAGTTGGGAAGCTTTATTGAAAGTGGATATTGCGTTGTGTGACGTCGGATATGATGCTTCAGTTGTGTTTTGCTGCTGTGTTTTTATTGCCTGTGTGCCTTTGATCTATCTAACAGTTGTCTTTTGCATATGAAGACGAAGATAATTAACCTAACTGTTCATCTTCAAGCCAGGACGGTTATAATGTTGACGCGTTGCTGCTAAACCCTCCCGCCGCTGCGGATTGACTACCAATCCAATTGTGCTCTTTGTTATTGTGGAAGCACCTTGCCTTTGAGAGAGCAAAGGCAGTTTACATAGAGTTGTATGATTGTCCTAGGTCGGTATCTACTACTCGTACGAGTCAAGATCCGGGTTTTTCCTTGTAAAAAGAATCTCTTCTCAAAGGGCCGCAATAGCAAAAGAACGCATTATCTACACATCAGAGGCATCTCTTTCGGCCCAGTGACAAGCAACACATCACAGAAGTCAAGGTGAGCGGACCAAGAGCATATGCAAACACATCGCCAAGGCGCATACAAGTGAATATGTCACTTGGTAACAATATATTAGTCCGTAAATTAGTAAACTGTCTCTCGCTGCAAGCTGCACAAACACGAAGACATCTGGCTGCAGAGCGTTTGGCTTGCCCTAACACCTTTAATTAGTAGGATTGATTTCTTCGCTCCAAGTGCCGTAACTGGCTCGTTCAGTCTTTGACTATTCATGTCCTCAACAAGCGCCCCTGAGACTCGAGTCCGACGGTTCCACACCGGCTCTCACTAGCAACTAAGTAGTTTCTGAGTGCTATCACAAGGATTCTATGCCTCCCTGTGTTCGAGTCCTAATCTGGTGGTACCTCGGCATCTAAACTTCGTGACTGTGGGCTGACTTTGACGCTGGTCGGTATAAGATGGGTCCACCTCCCAGATGTACGGGCCACTTCTCTCATATTTCAAACTCCGTCGGACATTACATATGATGTGGGCTCCACGTGCTTCAAGACTCAGTCTCAACTGGGCCGAATCTCTGGAATGTAGGTTACCAAGCTGTCGCGAATATTGCAGTGCCGTTAGTTTCAGACAGGGTTAGATTAGATTTCAGAGAAAAATACGCCGATGGAAGTAAACTAACCAGATAATCGGAGAATTTGCCGACTGCGTCTAACCCATTGGGCACTGATGGACCCTGCGAGACCCTTGTGCATCACATGTCAATCCATCAATCCACGTCAACTTAGATCTTCTCGAAAGCCGAGCGATCGTATGGTGTCAGTGCTTCCCGTGATTGCTGAGCCGCCTAAATCTGGGTCTGCCGCCCCGAGTCCAATCACAATCATGGCCCCTGACCCAGGGGTTGTACGAATATGATGGGAGACGAGAAAAAAGTCGCATTGTTTTTCGTCATGTTACATTACCGAGTAGCTGGGCCACGCCTCATGCAGCCGGCGCTGCCGAAGAGATGGATTCAAGCTTGGCAGATCTGGTGAGATCATATAAAGCCCTGTCTCCCTACACCCTTTAGGGGTTAGAACTCCCGTCCGACGTGGGATATTTGATACAACGCTGCATTAGCATACAACCGACCTCATGAACGGCCTCTCCAACACATCCGCGAGTGACGATGACACTCTTCGGCAGAAGACTCCTGAGCCTCGTCCTCGGCCGCGATCACTTATCAACCTCCTCCTTGACCGCACCCGAATCGATGATGCGGTAGAGAACTACGAATACCAAGGCGAAGGAACGTCCGAAGACCCCTACATTGTCACCTGGATACCAGACGATGCAGGCAATCCATACAACTGGACCAAATCTGCCAGGTGGCGCATCACCATGGTTTCCGCCGCGACCTGCTTCGCTGTCGCCTTTAGTTCCAGCGCTTACACTGGTAAGAGATATCCAGCATCGTGCATAAACGTCACGCTAATCAAGAGAAGGGACGATGAGGGAACTTATAGTTCATTTCCGCGCAAGCAACACATTGGTCACCGGCGGCGTCTCCTTGTATGTCTTGGGTTTCGCTCTTGGCCCTCTCGTGTGGGCGCCCCTTTCTGAGATCTACGGCCGCCAAATTATTTTCTTCATCAGCTACGGACTTTACGTCATTTTCAGTGCAGCCTGTACTGCGGACCACGGCGTGGCAACACTCCTGGTCTTGCGGTTCTTCTGTGGAACATTTGGATCATCGCCCCTGACCAATGCTGGAGGTGTCGTCTCCGATGTGTTCCGTGCTGAGGAGCGAGCTATTGCCATGGGGGTCTTTTCTCTAGCTCCAGCTCTTGGCCCAACACTGGGCCCTTTTATCGGTGGCTACCTTGGACAAAACGAAGGATGGCGATGGGTGAGTTTATCTGACATTCCATTTTGAATCTCTGAGACGTTGTCGCTAACAATTGGATACTCAGGTCATGGGCCTCATGGCAATAATTGCTGGCGCCTTCTGGTTGATTGGGATATGTCTAGTCCCCGAGACGTACGCCCCCATGATTCTCAAGAACCGAGCCCAGGTGCTCTCAAACAAGACTGGCAAAATCTACAAATCCGAATATGAGCAGCAGGGCAAGGTTGATCCTCCGGCCATTATCCTCAAGAAGGCACTCATTCGCCCCTGGCTCCTCCTTTTCGTCGAACCCATAGTTCTCATCCTCTCCATCTACACAGCCATCGTGTACGGCACACTTTACATGCTCTTTGGCGCGTACCCAGTCGTTTTCCAATTGGAGCGAGGCTGGTCGGCTGGCAAAGGAGGCTTGGCCTTTTTGGGAGTGGCAGTTGGGATGATTGGAGCTATCCCGCTTGTCGCCGTAATGAATAGATGGTATGTGAAGGCTGCACAAGAGGCCAAGGGCGGCGTGGCACCTCCCGAGGCACGTCTTCCCGGTAGCATGATCGGCGGTATAGCTGTTCCTGCGGGAATGTTCTGGTTTGCATGGTATGTCAAGTCATAAACTGTGTTCTTTATTATTGTGGAAGCACCATGCCTTTGAGAGAGCAAAGGGCAATTTACATAGTTGGATTTGGCTGACCGGTGGAATAGGACGACTTACACATCGGTGCATTGGATGGCTCCAGTTGCTGCCGGAGTTCCTTTTGGGCTCGGCATGACTCTCATCTTCCACAGCATCTTCAACTATCTGATCGACGCATACTCGGTATACGCAGCTTCAGTTCTCGCCGCAAACACCGTCCTACGATCACTCTTTGGTGCTGCCTTTCCGCTGTTCACAAGACAGATGTACGACAAGCTTGGAACGCAGTGGGCCAGCTCGGTTCCCGCGTTTCTCTCCCTTGTGTGTCTTCCGATGCCTTTCATCTTGTACAAGTACGGGCCGGCTATTCGGAGGCGGTGCAAGTATTCGGCCAAAGCAGCCACTGCAGCGATAACTCCCGCGACTAAAGGCTGATTGCTTATGCCCCAAGACTACTTTACAGTGCAGGGTTTCTTTTTGGTATTGACTAGAATGGGCGCAGGCTGATCGTCAAATGGTTCAGGTATTGTCATTTTAGACGGAGAGATAGAATAGGATTAGACTGGAGAGGTGACTTAGACATATCATACATCATACTCTTAATTAGCCATTAGTTTCACTTCCCCTTTATTCATCCAATACAAGAGTACCTCTTACTGATGGATAATCTGTTGTTCTGTACAACTTTTATATATCAGCCAGCAACTCAACCCGACGCATCTTTTATCAACATACTAGACAGTCGGTCAATTTCTCAGGACTGCAGAAGCTATGGTAACTGAAGGACATCATCTCGTTAAATCATTGCAAGTGCTTAGTGTACAAAGCTCCTCCGTCTTAACCAGGGATTCGTGTTGAGCTTGAATGCTCAGCCCATGTATGCCTCTCTTACTCTGCATTTTCTTTTCTTCTCTTTCTACTTATCCCGTAGAATACTTGGCAAATTATGCTAACCTCTTTTTTCATCACTCACTGTTACTGGAGTTCACTGTTCCTCTATTCTCTCATCGCACACGACGCATGCTTCTTATCAGCATCGCCTCTCTCCAACCAAACACAGCTCCCGTGGACATTCAACCGTCCTTCTTTCTAGGCTGTGATTCATTGACTTCTCTTACCACCCCCCACTCTCTCCTCCGGCCCTACACGCTGCGTGCGTGCATCTCTAAAACAAGTGATGATAAAATAAGAGAGCAAACGGCAAACAGGCAAACGGAGCAAAGAACATCAAAGCGCATTGCCTCTACCACTCATTTTAACTCTTATTTATCTCCTCTCCTTCTCGTGAGCACCATAATCTACTCTATTTCTTTGGTTCCGACATGCCCGCGCCTTTTTCTCCCGACAACAAAAGCATGCCTCCCCAGCCTGGTTTATTGTTGCCTTCAGGTGCTGCGAGCAAACACTCTGATGAAGCTTCTACCAGCAATCCCCTGGTATGTAAAAAATCTGTTTTCCCGTCATCCTCTCGCTCTAGCCCTTCTCCTAAGGCTTTAACCCCAGTAACCTTGACGGCTTGCAGGACCAACAGCACCCTCGCCCATGCGCAACAGAGAGCACCCCCCAAACGCTACATCAATTGATGCGGAGAGCCGCCCAACACCTGGCCGAACCCGGCACTATGTCAGCCGCAGCCCTTTTGCAAGACGATGTGATCCATGACCAGCCGGATACCAAACACCGACAGAGAATTACCCGGCTCGATGAAGTATGGGGAGGTCAGGATTGGATGCCGCAAGATGTCCGGGCCGCCATGTTCAACAAGACGTCGGGCCCATCAGCTGAGGTGGTGAGCACTATTGACAAGATCACCAGACTCGCCCTGCGTCTCAAGATCCCCTTGGCCTCTCTCTGGGATGGAGACTCGCCCCACGGATATCTACGGAAAGCTGTCATGCAAAGCCCCTTTTCGCCTCGCCTGACTGGCGCTACGGCCAAGGACGCGTATCGAGCGATGAAGCACCATCCTGGCTCGACTGATCGACATACTGGAGCTTTGGAGCCAGAACCCTCCGAGCATAGCGAGGACGATGTAGCGCAGGAGGACAGAGAACTAGATGCGGCATTACAACGAGCCACTCAAGTGACATCCAGGTCGGAAGCCACCATGCAAATTGAGCTGCCAGTTAACGCTACGCCCAAGTTTAGGCCTGAGACTTGCGCTGTTGAGGGTGAGCGGCGCCCCCAAGCCATCAACAGCGACGACTCTGAGATGCCGAGTCGTGAGATCGCCGCTC
This sequence comes from Fusarium cyanostomum, assembly GCA_014824385.1. Taxonomy (NCBI): domain Eukaryota; kingdom Fungi; phylum Ascomycota; class Sordariomycetes; order Hypocreales; family Nectriaceae; genus Fusarium; species Fusarium cyanostomum. The sequence continues at coordinate 38,525 of JABCKW010000278.1, read as the reverse complement.
AAAACGATTCCCCGCCAACCCAGCACAATGCTGCAAATGGATCAGTCTCTCCACGGGAGATGATCGAAGCAGCAAGCACGCTTCTCGACACGACAGCCGAGATTTCAACCAAACCCCAGCAAGAGGATTCCGAGACGCGTGAGCAAACGTCCCTACCAGGCGTATCGACAAGCTCCAACGACACAGTGTCACTTCTCGCAACGCTGCCTCCCACTCCCACTGGCCAGCCTCGAGCATCCGGACCGAGTGAGCCTTCGTCCACTGATTCTTCTCTCTCGCCTCCATCGTCGCGTACAGCCACCAGAGATCCGATGGACCAAGCCCCGCCCAACATTCCGTCGCATGAGCCCGGCGTCGGCATTCCCTCGCCAAAGAAGTCCTCGCCTCAAAAGCGCAAAAGAGGTGAGGCCGACTTGGCGTCCGACAACCGGCCCACGACTAAGCATTGCACTGAAGAGGCCCTAGAGGTCGACGTCTATAAGCTCTATCTGCAGCTAACAACCGACACTAAATTCACCGGTGACGTGTTGAGAGTGCTGGGCAATGCTGTTGTGGGCGAGTACGGCGACGATAAAGTACGCTTCATCGACCCACTGTGGTTCGAAGCTGACGAGAGGAATGCCCTACCTCAAGACCTGCGAAATATCACGGCTGGAAAAGTCATAGTCTTCGCCATACATCACCGCAACCCCAAACACTGGAGCCTGGCTGTTGTCCGCGTCTTTGCTCAGCATGCTGACTTCAACTTCCACGACCCTGCGCCGTGCGATGAGCGTGCCACCATCGTTGAGCAACGATTCAAGGACTGGATGAAAAAGACTGGCCTAAAACAAGAGCTCTTCTTCAGCCGAGTTGTTCGTTACATTCTTTGTTTTCAATGTTATGATGATGTGCTGACTTTACCGGATAGACCTGTCCCTGTCAGCGAGACCAAACAAGCTGCGGTACCTTCATTCTTGCCTGTCTACGACGCGAGCTGCAGAACCAGAGATGCTTGGAACCGACCGACCCTCAGCTGGAGAAACGAGAACTTCTCACCATCCTGAAGACGACCGGCAAGACTCATCTCCCCCCTGATGCCGTCCGCGTTATTCAAGAGCTGGACAAGGAACGGAATCTGATAGCCCAAGCTTACAACGTGGCATCGTCTTCACCCCATGCTAGAGACAAAACTTTGGCTACCATGAACTCAACACCAACAAGTGCCGATCTTCCGTCGCACACTGAAAACAGTTCTGAGGGCATCGGGACTATTCTCGCTCGCCTAAGCTTTGAAGCATTGCAATCCCACCTTCGCAACGCAGAGTCCCGACTTCAGGAGGCAATTCAAAAACGAGACCAGGCCCAAGCTCTTCTGAGCGAACTAGAGATCAGGGAGAACACCATAGACGGGGCGTGTGGCCACGTCCTCCGAGCTGTTGAGACTCGCGGCATCAACATCGACCAACACCTTGATGACATGGCCGCTTGTTCCAACGTCGATGATATGCACCGGCAGAGCTTTGCGAACCAAAATGACATCTTTAGACAACGGGCAAGCGCGAGCGAAGGCTTCATGAAGATGTCTTATGTCGACGGGGCGAATCAAGCAAAGGACGCCCTGCAGCAGTATCAGTGTGAGATTGCCTCACAGGTCGCGGAGACCCGTGTATACATCGCGCAGATGGACCAAGAAATTAAGCGGATCGAGGCCGAGGTCGAAGGTTTGAAGCCAGTGTGCAAGGCCAAGGAGATGCTGGTGCAGCTATCTGGAGTTGACTTGGGCTTTCTTGGCAGCATGCAAGCGGGAGTGTGATCCTAAGCACTAGACGAGGTTTTCTAAGAGACAAACTAAGGCTTTGGAGATTTATGGAATGATTAGACCAGTTAAAAAGGCTAGGGGTGTCGCTGAGCCATGACAAGGCTGTCGAGCGAGAAGCGCAAAGAGCAGTCAGACTTATGCAAGGGCAGAAGATTACCCTGCTTGCAGAGATAAATGAGAGATAGTTCCTCCCTAGTAATGACCCAAAAGACTAGAATAAACGTCTTCAAATCAAAGCCCAAGATCTTTGCGGTTATGGACAAAGAATTAGAAAGAAAAGAGTCGTCGTAAGATTTATGTGCTACCTTGACTCGTAATATTTACATGTGCATAAGTGTAAAAGAGGCCTGCTTGTTCCACGTCATGCGAAATGTCTTCGTCATGACCCTCAGTTAAGCAGCGCAGATGCTGGCCTGTCGACCAGCGCCCTTGCCAACAATGCTAGGCACCTTCTCTGCAGGATCTGCAGTATACTGATAAAACTGCTTGGGGTCAAACACATTGCCGGTGTTCTTGGCCGTTTTGCCGCGGCAGTCCTTGAAGACGCTGCCCGACTGGTTGAGCTTGGCCGTGGGGTCGGCGGTGATGGGGTCCTTGACATTCTCGAAGTAGCAGTTCTCAAGGCGCATCTCGGTGCTGCCGCGGGCGTAGTGGCCGTACGAGGTCTGTCCGACGAGGTAGTTGTTGTACAAATGTGCGTGCTTCACGTTGTCGACGGAGGGGTTGCGCTGCTTGGTTGTGTCGAAGTAGTTGTGGTGGATGGTCATTTCGGAGACGACGTTGTCGGTCCAGCCTGCAAATGCGTGGTTAGTGCAAGACGACTGATATTGATATATTTCTGAGTCTTACCAATGCCAAAGGCCTTGTTCTGGTTGCGGAGGATCGTCCATGAAACGGTCAGGAAAGTCGTGTCCTTTCGGCTGTCGAGGAGACCATCGCCGGCGCGCTCAAGGTGGACATGGTCAATCCAGATGTTCTGGCAGGTGTCCTGTCCCATAGTTAGTACTACTGAAGCTGAGGCCGAAGATACGGGGGACTTGCCATCTGGATACCGTCAAAGTCTTGAGTCTTGCCCTCGTCGTCGCCCTCGACGTAAGTATTACCTACGATATTGTGTTAGCAGCCGTCATCTGTGCGCCTCGCCAGCGACTCACCGATCTTGAGGTTGCGAATAATGACGTTGCGCTGGTTCTTCAGGTTCAAGCCACCCTCGTTGATCTCGGCGTCGGCGCCAATACCGACAATGGTCTTGTCTGAAGTAACCGCAACCTCCTTGCCCTTGGGAGTGATGGTGATGGTTCCCTTGACCTTGATGACGAACTTGCCCTTCTCTTTGGCGTACTTCTCGAGATCCGCCTGTGTCGACACGACGACGACCTTGCCGCCGCTTCCTCCAGTGGTTCCACCGTTCAAGGATGCAAAGCCATCGGGTTTGCCGCTGCAGTCGTCAGCAGCAGAAGCGGCAGCTCCATCCTCAGATTCGGCGGCCTCGGTCGGGGCTTCAGCGACAGGGGTGTTAAGTTGGGGCGCCTCAGATGATCGGACAAGAGTCTGGAGAGTGGTAGGGTTGCCTTCGGCCATTTGTTGGAAGAAGTCGTTGCCCATGTCGAAGGCAGGCTCAGTAGGAGCAGGGTTGTCGGCCTCTTCAGGGGCAGTAGGGGCAGCAGCTACGCTGGTCTGCTCATCAGCGACAGGAGCAGCAGGCCTGGCGCCAGTTGTGGGCGCAGCAGCTGCAGGCTGCTCATTCTCTGGGGCAGTTTCACCGTTGCTGGGCTGGTTTGATGAGCCAGTGCCGCCGGCATAGCCCGAGTCGATCCAAGAGGTGGAACCAAGAATGTCGCCGACAACGACCTCAGCCTTGAGCTTTTGGGAGAAGCTGGCCCGTTGACCTTCGGCACCAGGACCAGTGTTTCCGATCTCGCCGAAGTAGACTTTGTCGGTAGGGTTGTTGCCCCAGGGAAACCAGCCAGCAGAGTTGACAACGGCGCCGAGGTTGCTGTTCTGGAACACAACTCGGGCGTACTGTCGCCATGGGCGGCCGAGGTAGACTTCGCCGTCCCCAGCGCCGGCGGCCTTGACCGTGGACTTATTGATGACATACCAAGAGGGGCTCTGCTCGCTGTCGCGGCCACTTGCGGTAATGTAACCCTTACCGACGACGCCAATGGTGCAGCTTTCGAACCAAGCAATGGCCTCTTGGCCGAAGATGAAGTCGGTTGCACCCTCGATGTAGCTGCCGTGGAAGTAGTGGTGGCCCTGGTTGGACAGAATCGTGTCCTGGTACCCAGAGAACTGGCATCCGTAGTAGCCCTGCTGATCTCCGTACGCGCTCAGGGCGATGGCTTGCACACCTTTGCCTCGGGAGTTGACGACGTTGACGTTGTACATCTTGAGGCCAGTGTTCTTGGCTCGCAGGGTACCGGAGGCGTCATTGTTGCCCGCCTGGTCTGCACCAAGGCTGTGGGTGATGATGACCTGGTTCTTGGAGTAGTCCTGGTCGTCCTCGGTGTATCCGTAGATGGTGAGGGCTCCCACCGAGTCGGGAATCAGGACCTGCTCCTCGTATTTTCCGGGCTGGACAAAGATGACCGAGTTGGGAGACGAAATGGAATTGACAGCTTCCTGAATTGAAGTGAACTTGCCGCCCTTGCCGACGACGACAGCACCGCTGGGGGGTTGCGTGCGAGCAGCAGCAAAGGCGCCCGCCACCAGGGACGACACCAGAGCGAGATACGAGGTGAACATGGCAAAGGCAATTTCCGTAGCCGGACGGAACCAAAAGAATGAAGAAACGAAAAGCGAGTGGTAGTAGAAACAAGGGATAACGAAGGACACGGACGACGAATAAAGAAGGACGGCTGGTTAAGCCAAGTAAAGAACAGCGAGTTGAGAATGGTCTTATAATCTGATCAGCGGGCTATAAACCACCAGTCGAGGCCAGACAAGGTTATCCAAGACCCCTGGCGGGCCTTTTCTCGCTGAAACGAACAAGTTTCAAAACACTTTTCCCACCAATTGATCACTAGGCGAGTGCGGATTACCGCTTGTGGACCCTGCCATGTTACATTGAAACCTGAAACGGGGTCCAACGTCCATTACGGAAGATTTATTCAACTGTTTGGAGGTGTTGAGCTCCTCCTTCAGTGGCCCACCAAGTTACCGATTGACGAGCCATGGTTCCAGTTGGAGACTTGGTCGTTGGGTGTCAAGGCTACCCACTACACCATGCAAAGGCGAACATCCTCTACTTGCGATAGAAGTAGCGGTACTTATATCCCTTGACATTGAGCCATGGATAATTAGCCGTCTTCTTTATCCATGGCAGGGTCTCAGCTACACCTACAAGGATGGGATGGTAGTTGGACCGCCGTGTACTGCGTCAGAAATAGATATGGCTTTAGGGCTTGACCAAAACTTCAACCTATCTGCGCTCCATGCATGTCAGCTTATCTGCGTGACGTAAGAAACTATGTTTGCCCGCATGTTTCATTCAAATCAATAACTCGCGTTGTTTATATCAAATCGAAACGCCTCATATTCCTTCACGTCTTTGTCTTGCACAGTAGGCGACGATTTCTTTGGTTAACGCGGAGAGATGTTCTGCCCCTGTCGCATTAGCTCTTTCCACTGTCACCAAGACTTGATATAGAACTCAGCGTGTACTCCGTACTGTTCCTTGGATGGTATTTTTCAGAAATAAATGGTCAGCTTGCCTTGTATCCTCAATGACGTGGACAAAATAGCCAGTTCCGCGATCCGCTAAATTGCGATCTTACCAAACATCGAGAGGCTTGGCTAGCGCACTCGCACTGACCTAAATCGAGATGGATTATTGAACGCCATTCTTCAAGTAGCCAGTCAGATTTCGGCCTGGACCTGTCAAGTGAGCTAAAAAGCAATAGCCTCAAATCAGAAATTGCCCTCTGTCAGTGGCTGTTGTCGGGGGGTTGATATGGACAGCTTTCCCACCATGCTCCATTTCTCTCTCTTCACCAACCTGTCGCGGCCCAGTCTTGCTGTTGAGAGCATCTTTTCACTCCTTCAATCACAAGATGGCTCGTTCAATCCTTTCGCTGCTGTTCGTCCTCGCCCTGGGCGCTGCTGCCGGACCCTGTCGCCCCAAAATTGACGACGACACGCCCATCAGAGGCGGAAACTTCGAGAATGGCAGAAACCCCTTCACAGCCTCGGGTGACGATCAAGTCGGCGGCCATGTCGTTTCACCGGGATACGACTCGGAAAAGAAGTTCCAATCCTTCAATATGATCGACAACAACCTCCTCGAGATGTACCAAGACGTCCGCACCTCGGGCAACATCAAGTACACTTGCACCTACAACTGGTATTTTGACAAGTACTACGCGACCGAGTACCGCGATGGCACTTATGTTCCTTATCTCCGCTTTTACCACAACAACGAGCTCGTCGGCAACCGCTACCCTGAAGGAGAGGAGCAAGTTGGGAATTGGTTGGACGGCAGATTTACGTTTACATCGTCGTCGGATGGATATGATCGCATCTGGATCGATGCTGCCAGTCCGCAGCCACCTGTGGGTGAAGGCTCTGGTGATAATTTTCTTTCTCTGGACAACATCCAGTGTTCGAGGGCTTGATTTGGGATAGGCGTGACAGCCTTCGTTTAGGGCGTGTGCGATAGACACTATTTACCCTGTATTTATAGAAGTGTCTCTCGTTATCGCCAACGAGGTATATCGAAGCTTGGAAGAGTCTTGTATTTAGCTCTTGGTGAGACTGTGGCAGTTTGCAAGGAAAGGAAAAGGTTGCTCCAGGCCCAAACCTCATAGAGGAGCAGAATTAACATTCATCACAAGTCATTAATCATATCTACACCTTCCTGAACCTAGACACTGTTTCTTTAGTTCTGATAGTCATCGAGGTAATATTTTGCAGCTGGGGCAGGACATTTGTCGCCTCTCTTCGCCACGAGTCCCAGTTTCTACTCCCTAAGCTCATGAGCTTGATTTCTCCTCAGCCCATGTTCTCAACGCCGCGTGAATATCCAGCGAGAAATATTGCAAGTCAAAAAACTCAACCGGCAGAGTATGTGCCACCAGACCCCCTGCATGCTCAGCAGCCGCAGCTTCAAGCACGCTATGAAGCAGTCGCGCAAGTGGCCAAATTTGTCCACAGACCCGAAGGGCGTAGATGAAGAGGTAAAGCTTATTCGGAAGGCGTAAGTCCATGGCTTTCGAGTATATAAGATAGAACCGCGCAGCGATAAACACACAGTAGATGACGTGAGGGTTGATTATGCCCAGCGTGTCATCGTCCGTACCTCGGATGACGCCGGCCATTTGGTCACAGCTGGACAAGCATCGTTCTGCCGCGGCCTCCCAGTGTGTAGGATCACCCTCTGATATCGACACCGGAAAGATGAGTCTTTGGTGTAGCGAGATTATGGCGCTGTGGATCGTGCAATGGATGAGGATTGAGTTGGCCTGTTGTGTGGGAGTACCAGAGCGTGTGAGCAAGTCTGTGTAGAGTGGCGTATGCACCGTCAACAGCTGTTCAAAGTCATTCTGCCACGATTTGAGTCGTTGATACACAGTATCGCATTCCTCCTGCCTCTGAGATAAAGATATAATGGAAAACGGCTCGCACGACTGTTGGAGAAAGTTATGGACGTGCCATAGCTCGTTGGTGACCAGCCGCACGTATAGGGAGAAAGACGAGGGAGCCTCAGAGCTGCCAAACTGGTACATGGCAATGACGGATTCTGGGAACCGCCATATCTCTTCGTCGCAGGGCAAGTTGGCGGCTGGTTCTGGCCTAGACACAGACAGATGCCAGGCAACGCCTAAAGTAGAGGCAGAGTCGAGGGCGTCGATGGCCCAGAATGCACGAATCTTCTCCTCGCGCTCCACGGCTGTTGTGGGAACCTGCAACATGCGAGGAGGCAACACAGATGGGAAGCCAAAGTTCATGGCGCTGTAGGCCACCAGGTCCCGTAGACCGAGCTGTGTGCTTATTCTGCGTGCATGGCCCGACGTGAGTAGTCTCGTTCCTGACTGAGTACATTGATCCCTTACCTTTTACATAAAGATATCAAGTTCCAGAAATCAATCATGCGACCACTGCCATATTCTGCCATGGTTAAAATTAAGAGTGCTTGAAGTTTCTGAAACGACATGTGGTGGACTGCAGCGAGGATGATCTCATCGGTGAGGTGGCGGCAAAACTCGTCCTGGTTCAAGTCTGCGTCGAGCCGTGCCTGCTGTGTTGATATTATCACCACAGCAATAGCATCGAGAATTAATGAAGCCGGAGTTGCTGGTTGGCTTGAGCCGCCCTCACACAAACTGAGCATCGTCGGTTGGTGAAGGATTGGGAACCAAGAATGATAGCGGTCAAACCAAATCTGACAAAAGTTCTTGTAGCTCTCCCAAGATGGCCGGTTATTGGAGATTGAAGAGGTAAATGTTTCCATGAGAGGTGCTGGCGGTCTCGTATCGTCCGTTGAGTGTGAGTCTGGACTCGCACCTCCTTGGGAGGTAGCGGTCATAGCGATGTGCTGATTCACATAGGATTTGAACGCTTGGAACTCTTGTTCCAGATCAACTGTAAGCTACCAGTTAGTCATGTACTGAGTAGTCTTAACTAATGCTTACCGATGCGCTGCTCGAGCTTGGTGACATAGCCTGCGCGTAGCCCGGGAGTTTTGCCACGCTTGACGTATTCACAGTTGAAGCCATTCCTGCTGCAAAAGGTGCAAGTAGGTCGCCGGCGGTCACATTTTATCTTGCGATGGCGGCAAGATACGCACACCGAGAAACTGCCTTCAGACTCTCGTGGAGAGGAGGACATTCTTGTCTCTGTGATCTCTGTGGTGGATATGGAGGGGATGCATCTGATGGAAGGGAGAGAGGAGGGGCCGGTGGGGTTTTATGCAGCTGCAGTGGGGGACAAAGCCTGGACATGCACACATAAGTAGTGCCTTGAGGTACGTGTAATAGACTTCTTTGTTGTTTACAGAGAGATGTAGGACCTACCAGCTAATCTTAGCCTGAAGAATAGATGAAGTAGCTGTAGTAGGATATCTGGAACAACTTGCTGTGGTTCTTGCTCTGCTTATGCTCGAGTATCCCCTTTCAAAGGGAATTTAACTATTCTGTACAAACCAGGTGCTGTACCCCGTGCGGGGCGTTGAGCAAGTCTCTGTAAGCGGTGACGCTTCAGGCAAATTTTGCACTATTTAACCTCTGCCTCTAGCATCCGTTTTATGCAACTCCTTTATTCTGGCTGCGGCCAAGTAGTATACGAAGAAACATTTATTAATCTGTCTCAACCCATCCATCTTGTTCTCTATATATCTCATCTATGGCATGCAAGACAGGCCATTACTGCGTAAACAGTCCCTCCTCGACTGCCTTGATCTGGAGGGCGAGCAGCCGTGAGTAGCTTCTGCAAAGAGCCAAGTTCCCGCCCATGAACCAAAAGTGAGGATGGCCACTGGATCGCCATATCTGGAAGCGGTCAGCACACGTCTTCTCGTCAGCATGAGCTTCATGTGCGGGATTACTTACCGCCCTGACTTCACCTTCTTCATCCAGGTCCCAAACATCGCCCACCCGATCGGCAACCCTGTCCCCCAGCAGCTTTCGGGCCGTGGATCGCATGCCGTCGTAGCCAGTGGCGAGCACAACGATGTCGGCTTCCAGCTTTGACCCATCAGCCAGCACGAGGCCGTCCGCGTCAAAGTGCTTGATGCCCCCGGGGCTCTGGCGAACCTTGACTTTTCCGTCGATGATCAGTTGGCTGCAGCCGACGTCAATGTAGTAGCCACCACCTCGAGTGATATACTTGCGAAAGATGCCGCTCTTGTCCGGCCCAGAATCAAGGAGGAAACCAGCCTTGGCCAATCCGTCAAGTGCATCCTTATCTACCGCACTGACCTTCTGGGCATGGAATACATTGAGAGCAAACTGGATGGGGATAGGGAGACTCTGGGCATAGACGTCTGCATCTTCCGTTGGCGGACCGTCCTCGTCGTATAGACCAGCGTGCTGCAAAGGAACACCTTTGTCCAAAGAAATAACATAGGTGCCTCCTCGCTGCAGCATGGTAACCTGGCCCGCGCCGTTCTCATAGAAGTTCTGGCAAATGTCGTGACTGCTGTTACCTGAACCGACCACTACTACCTTCTTCTGCCCAAGGTGACTGAGCGCTGAGGCGTCGGTGTGGTTGATGCCGTGATACACTGTTCCCTTGAATAGCTCCGTGCCGGGGAATGTTGGAATGATGGCATCGCCAGCTTGTCCCGTTGCAAGAACAACGTGGCGGGGTGCGAGAGTTCGCTCGGAGCCGTCGCCGCGACGAACCGTGACGGTCCAGATCTTGTTACTTTCGTCATACTCGGCGCTTTGAATGGTGGTATTGGTCCACACGTTCAACTCCATCATGTTTGAGTACGCTTCGAGCCAGTCTGCGAGTTTGTCTTTGGGCATAAACATGGGCCAGTCTGGCGGAAATGGGATGGAAGGTAGATGGCAGTATTGAATCGGGTCATGCGTCAGGAGAGTCTGTAGGGACATGGGGTATTAATATAATAGCACTGCCTGGGACGGTGTTTAGGATACGCACCCTGTAACGCTCACGCCAGTTATCACCAACTCGTGCGTTCTTGTCGATGATGAGAGACGGCAGCCCAACATGTCGCAAACGAACAGCGATATCGAGGCCGGCCTGGCCTGGGGTCCGTTAGAAGACATGCAAACCAACCTCTCTCGCAACTTACCAGCACCAATTACAAAGACAGCGGGGTCTTCGTCCAAGAACTCCTTCTGCCTCTCTCTCCTCTCACCCCATGTCCCACCATGCGGGTCGACGAAGCCATGTGGGCGCCGTAACCCCGATGGCTCCTCACAGCCTTTGAGCTCTTGAAGCGTAAAGTTGATGAGGTACGCCCTCCAAACGCCATCGTTGCCGGATACCAGACGCAGCATACCCTTTCCCCGGCCGACCGAGGTCTCAAAGTCAAACATGGACTCTACCCAATGGACATCTGGAGCAGGCGTCCTGAAGACGGGCTGAAATTGGCCGTGGTCGCGGGCCCGAAGCGCGAAAAGAGTTGCTGCATCCTGGTGCTGCTTGATGTAGGCTGACAGCTGGTCGGAGCCTTGAATGGTGCGAAAGTCCCATGAAAAGCCTAGAAAGTCACGGATCCAGGCATCCCCATGGAAGAGCGAGGCAAGATCGGCAGCTGTGCCATCCTTGACAACTTCCTGAAAGCTCGCAAGCCACTGCGCAACAATCTCACGGGCGACCTCTGCGGATTTGGCTTGAGACTCTGTGAAGCGAGGCAGGGTGACTATGTGCTCGTAACCAGACATGGTGAGTGATGCGAGAGAAATCGATTGTTGCTGGTTGGCAGAATGAGGGACCATCAGTTCTTTTAACCAGCAGCCGCAGGACGAGCTGCGAGTTCGGAGGGGCAATGCGTGCGTGATCAGCCATGACGACCCTTGTGTGGCTGCTCTTGATAGCTGTCCGACGCCAAGAGAGGTTGTGTCTGCGGGCAGTTGAACGTGTCACACACAATCTTCGCGATGGCTTTCATGAGGGGCAGTGCCTCGGGCCGTGTCTCCTCCTCGGCCTCGCCTCCGAATCAGGAATTCCGGACTAATTTACACATCTGTGGCTGTACGAGTCTGATGTGATTTGTTCGCCGCCAAGATCGGCAAAGACACGGCCCGCCTGGACGGTGAGAGTGCAGCATTCGAGTGGGGGAGATGCATGAGCGGTCGACACGAGACTGGATGGTCGGGATAATAATAACTGAGTGCCGCCAACAGTTGAGGACGCCTCGTTCTAATGATGCCACAATGCTGATTTGTAAACCTTGCTATTAACTGCGCGAGTTGTACCTGAGCCCATGATAACTACAGTCTGCCCGTATTTGATCTCCGCCAAACGGGCAGCGTGGGCTGCAACTGCTGTAGGCTCTACCACGACAGCATCCTGGAGGCTGATTTCATCAGGCACTTGTAGACAAAGTCTTCTAGTGCGAGAAAGTATTTTGTAAGGCAGCTGTGAACACCAGGCGGTGCCGCCGCACACTTCGTTCCGCTGCACAAGTTGTATGCTCCATCTTTGCAGAAATGGCATCTTCGGCAGCGGAAACCGGGCCCGATGGCCACTCTGTCGCCGACCTGTACTGAGGTGACGGCTGATCCTACTGAGGCAATTGTCCCTGAAGCTTCATGTCTAATGACCAACGGTTGCTTTGTCTCCAGAAATGCACCTGGTGTTAATTCACAGTTAAAGCTGGTTCGTTTCGCGTACCACAAGGAGTCGGCAGCTCTGTCCCATCCGATGCCTGGTTTTCAGTCGTTATTGTTAGAGTGGTCAAAGGTTTTGGAGCAGTCAAGAGTCTGCAAAACTGTCAATGGGGACAAGGGCAAGAATCAGTTCTTGTTCGGGAGAGCTTCAACTTGATAGTTGAGGTGTCAGCCCAAACAAATAATTGAACTCGGGCCATGTACAGAGCGTCACACCCCGCTTCCGGCCTCAGACCCCTCTCTTAACATCTGTAGCAAGACCTTCATTTCCACTTCCATTTCCCACCAGCCATGGCGGATTACGTATCGCGACTTCGTCTCGCTCAGCAAATTAAGCCCATCGATAGAGCACGCTCAGAAGCGTCAGCAGTCCCATTCCGCGACGATGGGTGCATGTTCGGGCCCCCAAGTTGTTCTGCGGCGGACTTCGAGACGCCGCGACTCAAACGATGTCCCTTGGATCCGGCCACAATTGACTGGAAATCCTCCTCCCGTATTGGCGGTGGACTCGACGGATATATCTGGAGGGTGTGGTTCGGAACGAATGGCCCCTATGTCCTGAAAGTGGTAAGCATACTGTAGTGCCTTCTCACTCTGGCTAGCCACTTCTTGCTCACTCACTTCTGTAGTTCTGGGACGTAGAGCCGCCCGACTTCAGTCACTACTTCGCCGCCCAGAGGGAATGCCAGAACGCTGCCCTTCTCCAAATGATGGAGACGGCGGTGCAGCAAGCTGCCATAGAGGCCACTCCAAGCCTGGTGAACGCCAACCCAAGGACCAAGGATGAGGCTCTAGCCAACCTTCGTGCCTTTTCCAACGAAGGTCGCCGATCGCACTCATCTGCTAGCGGCTTCGATGTCAAGGCAATCCCGTCAATCCCACGTATAAGGAAGTGCTACGGCTGGATAAGGCTCAGCGGTCAGGTCTTCCGGGAGATGCCTACGAAACTAAAGGCGCCGAGTCTCCGCGTCGGCAAGATTCCCCGTGCTATATCAGCAGATAAGGAGTATATTGCTATTATCTATGAATATATCGAGGAAGGCGAAAACCGCCCAGCTGTTGTGGAGGAAGTGGCTAATTTTCTTTGGCTCGCTGGCTTTAGTCATACAAACTCCCCTGCGGCAAGGAATTGGAAGAGCGGAGTCCTCGTAGATCTTTCGGATATCGTTCATCCTGGTGGGTATGGATGGCACCAGAAACGCTATGGGCCAAGGAAGGCAAACAGACTGTTGATATCATAGCCAGCATCCTGGGCGCAGGGCTCGGATGGGGGTTTTCGATGCCAGTCCGAGCGACTAACTCGGGGGTCACGGGGACATGAGGACATGGACATGGACATTGCCATAGCTCGTCTATTTAAGAGTTGTTAATTACAGTATACTAGTTCCTAGGGGTAGCAATTCGTTCCGGACGATGCACTGGTGATCCAAAATAGAGACGTGCCTGCTATTGCAGCGGCGGTTCTCAGTTGGTGCTTTGGTGGAAGGACTTGCAGCTTGGGACTTTGAACAGCCTCCATATCTGACCCCTGTTCGTCGAACTTTGGTCATCCAGGCTGTGCCGGGGAGATACTTCAGAAGCTATTGCTATTGGTCGGACAGATGAGGCGCTGCTACCTACGGGTTGGGTCACTCCACGTATCTATCCCGGATGCCACGACTTTGGCGCAATGCCCCAAGGCGACCTCACACCGTCGAACTTTGACTCGGTCCCTTCCACCCCTCCCATCCTTCGAAGTTCGTTCTGACCTTTCTCATGGTCGGCATCACCGACCTAGTAATGGACATGGGGTCTATCGCCGGACACATCGAAGAAATTCCGGCAAAGTTCCAGCATCCCAAGATCTATCCCTCGAGCCAAGAGGTCGCCCAACTCCACGAGCTGGCGGCCAAGATACTCCAGCACGCAGAGATTCTCCAGAGAAAGCTCGCCGATTTTGCGACAGGATGGACACCGGAGATCTACAAGAAGACAGACGAGTATATGTCGCGTGCCCGACCGGCGATCCAGGCTACAACACAGGGTGAGATTAAGGCGCCGATCCTCAGGAGGAACCTGTTAGCCATCTTCCAGGGACGGCATGCCTCGAGCATTGACTCTGCCCAAATTAAAGTGAGGAAGGAAAGAAGGACGCAAAAGTGCAAGATTCTTCGCAGCCTGGAACCTGCCGTCATCCTGGCATGGAGTGCCTCATTGCCCCCAAGCACGTGGGAGGAAATGGACCGGCTTGTTTTTAACAATCTCATCAAGCAGGTCGCGGAGGAGGCGGTCACGGGCCTGCCGCCTAGTGTACGGGAAACCATCAATGCTCTGGGGAGGGAAGAGCCTCTCTGCAGTATTGCGACATACCGCGATTTCGTACGAGGTGGGTTGCCCATGTCGATGTAGCGCGAAGGAGTTGCTGAGAAAAGGGGAAACCCCCGCACAGGCATCGAGGAACTCGCTGGCAGCCTGCCGGAATATCATCGATCGAAGAGGCCAAGACTTGATGAGGACGGGAGTGCCCGAGAGCTGCCGGCGCCGGATCCGGACCTGGTGTCGCATGGAGACGCTGGTTCGGCCTGGAGCGCCGCCGGCCCAGTCCCTTGGGTCGGGGCAGAGCCCCAAGAGTTGCACGCGAACGACGCACAAGACTGTGAGTAGATTCAGCTCCCCTCCCATCGGCGGCTTGCTGATCAACGATTCTGGGAAAGTCTCTCTCTCCCTGAACCAACTGCATTTCGACGCACCGGATGGAAAGGTGGTGGATCTGCTGAGGCTCCGGACTAGGCAGTCCGATCATGGTTTCCCGCCATCTACACTAACTATCCCCTTTAACGGGGCCCTGGCATTTGTAATTTTCAACGTGCCACGCGAGGCTGCCTTCATATACGCGCACGAGATTGGATGGGAACCATCATGGTTTGATCCTATCGCTTAGTAACGAACCTTAGTTCAACATACATGGCTTCAAAGCGACATCCCGCGGGTATGATGCCCATGTGGGTGCCTTTGCCTCTCACGTTCTCCCACACGGTTCCCGCCTCCCTGTCCTCGCCATTTTGCTCCTTCTCTAGCACTCGAAGGCACCCAAAGCCTTCAGTTCCCTCTCGATGCCTAAAGATGATGACCCGGTCCGTTGGGCGCGGTTCAAAAAGCCGGATATAGACAGGCGTGAAGTCAGAGACGTCGCATTGTGAGGCCGAGAAGCTATCGCCGAACTTTGTGGCGCACAAATTAGCGGGCTGCGAGACCCGAGGGAGGGAGGAATAAAGTTGCCCAAACCTCGTTAATGATACGCTCGAACAGTTTGTCGTTATCGTCTGCTGTACCCTCGGGAAGAGCCACAGAACGCGCTATATTCATGCCTTTTGCTAAGCGAGGCAGATTAACGAGGGTACTAATTTCAGCGGGCGAGCGTGGCCGTAAATATCGACATGTTTCATTTTCCAGGTTAAATTTTGGTGTGGTGCCTTAATATCCAGGCACCAACAAACGCAGGTCGCCATTATTAAAGCGCTCCAGAAAAGATGTGGCATCTCACAGCAGCGGCTAATCGATTTGTGAACCGCACGTATATAATGATCAGACCAGCCACCGGCACAACTATCGCCATTGCACCCGATTAGATTGCCGACGTCGTCTTGGCTAAATCTATTTCCATCGGCCTATGCACACCATTGCAGCTAAGACGCCTTAGGTTGAACCGTCAATCCTTGGACAAGGAATAACGCGATAGTGGATAAGACGTAGGAGATATAAGCTACGTTGGTATCTATCCGATATCGAGATACTGCTCTAAGGCTGGAGGTTGTGGCTTGTGACCGCGACGGCATGATGACTTTTAGTTATTGTTGTTGCTGAGGTGGATTATCTCATGGGTAGAAAGCAGCTCTTATAGCTACTGAGGGATGAATTAACCTCTAGTAATGTATTCGGTTGAGCCCTTCCTCTTATAGCCGCAGGAAGCTTAACATTAGGTTAATGTGTAAGTATTGGGCTATGATGCTTGAAATGTGAAAAGATTGGGTTCTTTGTTATTATGGAATCACATTGCCTTAAGAGAGCAAAGGACAGTTCACAAAGTACCATTCTGGTCGTACTCTCCTTCCGGTATTCCATTCACGCACGGGTTTGTGTCCATCTTCAGACCTACCCTCCTCCACCCGTGCCCACAAACACCACCAAGACAGCAGCATACCCGGCCGTACTCGCGATGATATCCTTTGGCTCCGAGGTTGGCATGAACACGGCCAGTCCAACCCCCACAGCAAACACAAAACACGACGTCGTGAGCAGACTTGTCAGCTTCGATGGATGCAGCGTCATGATCAGCATGGGAGCAACAAGTGCGAACCCACCTCCCAGCGCCATGGCGAGCCGAGCCCACAGGTTTCTCTTTGCCGTCGAATCCTTTTTACTTTTCATGCCTGACTGTGTGGCATTCTCTACTTTGTCCATGAATGACCCAATGAACCTCGCGTTGAGCTCTTGGATCTCTCGTTGGACCTCGTCGGCTTCTGCTGAATTCGGTACTAAGCCTTCAAATGCTGATTGCCGCTCACCAATCTGACGTAGGATAGAAGCAACTTCAGTCAAATCCGCATGCCAAAAGATCAAGTCTTTCTCGCGGAAGGCGTGATAATCCTGTACGGCTTTGGCTGGCTTGGTATGAGAACATGAACACCAATCAAAAGGGAACTCTAGGACACACAGTATTGATCCAAGGCCCCCCTGACGTCTTGTGCTATTTTCGCATCTGCAAGGTTCAGACCGTGATACCTTAGCACCGTCGCTCGAGAATACAAAAGATTGTATCGATAAAGGTATTCGATTGAGAGTAGTTCCCGCGGAACCCGCATGGCGCGCAACACAGCAGGTGTGAGTTCCATGGTGATATTTTCCATGGCTATCGCCGATGCGATATCTCGTGGGTTCAAGTCAACAGGGACGTCGAGACGATTCGGTTCATTTCGCAGGTTCACCGGCCGTGTCTGGCCGACTGCAACTGAGCCCATGGCGATCTCGGGGTCTTCGTTGCTGGGTCTGCTGGCGTCCGCAGTAGTGGCCATGAGGTCCGAGGCAGGGGATTTCTGGGGAGAATGCAGGGTTTAGCTGAGCCTTCAACACAAAATCTGGAGTGTTTCATGACGCAACAGGACACTGAATATCTCGTCATGTCTTCAGGTTGTGCCAGCTTCCCCGCATCCAAAGCCACCTCGAAAGCCACCTCGTGACCTGGCAGCCAAGGAATCTGGGTTGGTTCCATCAAATCTGCACATTCTGGCTGATGTTGTGAGACGCTGCTAGCGTAGCTGTAAAGGAAAGGTAGTAGGTCAATATGAGTTTATAAACTTGACCTTGGCGGTCGCGGAGAGTTCATGATGCGAGTGATATACATCCTACCAAGTAGGCAGTCTTGACATGCCCAGTTGCATCTTTCATTATGCCTTGTTGACTGTATTCCGAGAGCGGTGGCCCCAAAGTTTCAGCTTGCTCACCGATGCCATTTCCTCAATGTCTGCTTAACTCCTCCCTAGGTACTGTCGTAACATGCATTGAATAGGGGGCACAAGTTGAGCTTGATGAATACTGTATGATAGATAACATATTTTAAACTCTGCTTTGCTGGCATTTTTGCAAGCCTTGCCACCTATTGTTCGTATTCGACCCGGAGCTTTCCGTTGGTAAACAATTGACCCAAATCTTAGCGTCCAAGCCATATTTCAAGCAGCATATAAAGCCCCCCTTCAGCCTGGATCCAGAGTGGGCGGCCAGTCTAGAACCCTGCACACTCGATAGTGACCCATCCGTTCAAACTTGTAAATGAAGGCCTTTTTCTTCGTCGTCTCCCTCGTTTCAGCTCCCGCTCTGGCGCAGAGCCCAAGTACCCTGCGCTGTGTGTACCTCCTCACCATCAAAATCAACATCATCTAGTAGTTGTCTTGGGGCACAATCATTACAGCATCGCCATATATCTGGACGACGATGGCTATCGGAACGAACGACAGCAATGGCGGTTAGAAACCGAAGAGTGGGCATGGCTTCGATACGCCAGCTGATTCTTCTCCAGGTGCCCGTGCAACCCTATTAGAAATACTTTGTCACTATGTCTCATTATTTACACCGTTCTTCATAACATGCTCAGAACGATAACTACCCCCATTGCACAAGTCCCCACGAATGCTAGTAAAGTATTGCATTAAATACCATGCTAAGAAAAGAATCTCTCCATTAGTGGCCTTTCAGTTGAAACGGTCCACAAACTTGATGACCTTCCGACCAGTCTGACTCAACTCAAACTCGGTGAGCTTGTTCACAAACGTAACTCGAAACCGATGTTGATTCGAGGGGTAAACATAGAAAAAGTCCTTGAAGCGGTTGACAACAGCCTGCTCAGGAAGGACGTTTTCATTCCGCTGGGAGCATAGCAGACGGATCTCAATAGACGCCTCCTTAGATGGCTCCAGCTTGTCCCAGATGACTTGCCATTGCAGAATGCCAAGATTAGCCTCAGCCATGACCTTGCTCAGCATTTCAAATTCGATATACTCCCCATCAAAAACGAAACTGAAGCGAAGATCGCGGCCTTGCAGCCGAAAGATGCGCATATAAGGCCAGTGGGCTTCCGGGATCAAAGACCGGGCCTCCTCTGGCAGAGGATGGAGTGAGCCAACGTCTCCGGTGAGATAGCGCACAACCGGATTGCGCAACCGTGTAAGCGAAGTCTGTGCAATGATGCCAGTTTGTCCTTCGGGCAGAGGATCAGGAACACAGTCGCTCTCGGTAAAGGAGAGCGGGAGAACCTCGATCAAAGTCATGCGAGTGTCAATGATGAAATCTGCATGGTTTGCAGTAGGGTCGCTTGGGGTGAGGTCAGGATTACTTGCTCCATAAGGGCCGGCTTCCGCGCTGCCCAGAACGGAACAGATCTTGACAGGGTCTAGAACTGCGTGTATGTGCGACCTTTGCGCTGTGGTGAGTCCTTCTGAGGTGTAGATAATCTTGTCCAGCTTGATCTTGTTTCTTTCTGCAGGGGGCAGGGTTGAAATGTAGTGTGCGATTTGAACCATCTGACTTCCATCGCCCGTCAAGACGTTGGCATGAAATTGTACAAGAAGTTGGACAACTTCCGAGGGAGGCATGTGGTTCCCAGCAGCCAAGAGGGAGGCACCTGCATTCTCCATGGTCTCCAACGTAAGGTCTAGCGATCTAACATGTCTATCATCAGTGCCATTCTGTCTGTTCCACGACCTTTAGAACATACCTGTATAAATCGCCTGCACTATGAGTCGTCACAACCCAGTCTCCCCGCTTGATCAGTCCCGTATTCTTGAGGAACTGGCCAAAGTAGGCTCTATGCCGGCGATTCTCAAGCGCATCCGTGACAAAGAACAATGGCCTCGAATTGGTTCCGCCGCCAGTAGTGCTTGTGTAAACATTGTGGCGGTACGTGTTTTGAGGGTTAGTGTCATTGATAAGCCTCTCAGTGACGGTATACCTGAGAACGGTTAGAGTTGGTTGGAAGGCTGCTAGGCTCACTTACAGATTCTTCTTCAGCAGCACTGGCTGTCCTTTCAAGTCAGCTGCCCTGGGCGCCGATGCGGCCTGTTCTCTTGCAGCCTGAATAGTATCATTGTCTGGCGGGTACTGGTTGTCAGAGTAGAAAGGGTGGATCTTGGCAACTGCCAGCACATCTGCCAAAGAATATGTGGAGCTGGGAGACATGGCGGGAGATGTGCAATACACGACAATATTCCGAGTTACAACGAGGCACCTGGTCTAGGTACTTGTGACTCTGTAGGGAGAATGAGCCGAGGTTGACTGCCGTGTCTGCCACAATCAGTGGGCTTGTAGGTAAATGGCCGTCTTATACTCGTATGAACCACACCATTAGGTGTCCCGAGTATGTCTCTCCCGTGCATCCATGGCATTTATTTTCCGGTAATGGTATCGGCTAATTAAGGAGAGGATGTAGCTTTTGTTTGGCGTATATCAATTGGGCCAGGACCCCTGTTAGGCCCGCCACAGGTCTTACATAGACGAAGGGATCGTATATTGCATACTCCGGTGTCTCGGATGGTTCCCGTCCCGTGGTTTCGGCATAGCATGGCGTCTCCCCCTCCGGTGCCTGTCTAAGCGAAGTCTCGAGTACTTGAGACAGACCTCCCTCTGACAGAGTCAAAGGGATAGGCTATGTCGACACACCGAGTGCCAGCCTGAGTCAACCATTAAATCCACAAATGGAGAAATTTCCACAACTGTCGAATGAGGACTAGTAAAGGGGTAGCACGGCATCATCACATTGGAGCGGGAGGGCCTCAGAATGCTATGTGCTAGCAGGGGTCGAAGCCCGGTACGCAACCACGCTATTGACAGATCTTGGCAGCTGAAAGCAAAAGATCTACAACCAAGTGGGCCAATGATGGCACGGCACGGCACTTGTTGGGGTCTTGGTAGGGCTCAACGAAGGGAAACTTGAGCCAGTGAGACATTCAGCCCCAAGCACAGTTCACCAGTAATCTAGTTAAAGGGAAATGGAGCAATTAATTACGTAGGTGAACTGTCTAGCTACACTGAATTCCGAACCGCCTGCAAGATGCCTGTCCTACGCGACGACATTGTCAAAGGGAGATGCATCCCATCGCACCCGACGAAGGTGGCGTTCTGGATCCTTGATATCATTCCGCGCGTGCAACCAGCGACGGTTATCCATGAGAATAATGGAGCCCTTGGGCAGGTCGGTTGATCTGAGGTGCACAGTCGAGTGTGCCTGAACCTCTTCTCTCAGCAGTGCTTCCTTGAGCTCCTCGAGTGCCCGAGACGCCCGGTCCGTCAGGGGCGCTAGAATGTCCTCTCTGAAGCGGATCAGGGTTGATTGGGTGCTGGGGCTTGAGACAAACACACTGCCGGTAATGTGCTGCCGATCTGGGTCCTTGATGAACTCGGGGGGTATGGTGATCCGGTACTCCGGGGCCATCAAAGCGGACCGGGTACCAGGGGAGAGAAGCTCGCTCAGCTTCTCGACGTTCATGACTGACAGGGTGCCGCCTCCACACCGATCGTGCTGAAGAACTTGCAGGGCAAAGTACCTCGGCGGTGGGTCTTCGTAGCTGCAATCTGTGTGCCAGGGGAACTCGTTCATGGTTTCCGATCGAGCCTGATGGCTTCCAGCTTGAAAGTTGGTTTTGCTGGGGCGGACATCCCAGAACCAGCCGCGAGTTGCGCTGTGCGAGATGGGGAGTTGATGGCCGCGATGCTGGTGAAGACTGAGCAGCAGCCGCTGGAGGTATTCGCTTTGCTCGTCTGAGAACCCAAGGCTGATCTTGAGCATGCCGCTTCGCTCCAGCTGCTCCGACACTTGACCAACATGGCCGAGTTGCTCAGCATGGCTCAGATCAGGCACCTCCAGACAGGGCAGGGTATGCGACGGCACGGTATGCGAAGCTACTGTGGCATGACAGCGGACTGCCCGAGGAATGAACCCAGATGAAGTGAAAGAGAGGCTGCGCTTTATGGTGCAGGCATTGGCCTGGTAGGTAGTGTGGAAATGACGCGCAACACGCTGCATGGTAAAAAGATATTCGGACTTGATCAGAGTTGGAGAGAATTAATCGCCAGAAAAGGTTGGTCAACACAAACGAGCAGATCGATCAGACCTGCCCACGGGATTACGGTCTTAATATCACCGGTCACAGATGTACAACACTTCCATTGGCTCTGATACATTGCGCTGATGAGGACATTCCACATGGGTCGGCCGCCTTACTTTTCCCAACACTAGCTCGCACCTCTCGACAAAGGCGAGCTGAAATCTCACTTTGTGTCACTCTAATTATCCCGTCTTCTTAGACCCACCACGCCCTGCAGGTGATTCAATTGCATGGCGGCCCTTGGACATGGCCCCGGGAAGCAGAAGCCGGGGCCCAGAGTAAACACCACTCAAACCATCCCTGGCCACATAAATACCTACTGAATAGCACTTCGTGATTCTTTGTTACCAGCCAGCCATCTTTTTACCTGAGCTTTCAATTTGAACGACGTCTTCCCGATGCATACCCATCAGCTCACGCAACTCCATCTTGGAGCCCAGCCACTTGACTATGAGCCCGTAGCCCGCCACAACATCAAGACCAGCACCTACGCCCAGGATGAAGCCAAGCTTCAACACACGTTGCTGAACTTGTGTCCTGCAAACCTATGGCATAACGGCTCGTATTCCGCTGGGTGCCCCCGGCCTATCCTCGTGGAAGAGCACCACCAGCAGCAGATGCGAGATCTGCACGAGGCGCTGACTGTTGCCATCACTGATATCGTCCAACGGTGGTGGACTGATCGCGATGCGCGATTTCCGGAGCGCATGCCTCTGGAGGCAGAGGAAGAAGAACTCTTGAAGGTAAATTTATACATTCTGGGATCACCTTCCCTCAATTTGTGCTGTTCTACCGCTCAACTTCAATGCGTTACAGTGGATGGATGGCCAAGTCTTGTGTGGAAATCTGCCCAAGTTCTCGGATTGTCTGGGATCATGGCGACCAGACTTTCTAGTCGACGACGATGAGCATGGCGAGGAACAGTACAGAATCACGGAGATCAACGCTCGTTTCTCCTTTAATGGGTTCATGCACGAGGCCTATGGCCAAGAAGCCCTGAACAGATCCCTGGATGGAGAAAGTGGGCTCGTCGGTGCCACAGATCCAGAAATGGTAATATCGAAAGCCTTCCATAAGTTGGTTGCATTCCGATGGACTCTAACCCGTCTCAGATCCTGGATGGACTGTTTGGTCTCTTTGACACGAAAGTTCCACTGCATCTCTTGAAAGGTGCAGAACATGGAATCGATATTCACATGTTCAGAGAAGCAGTTTGGCGTCGCTTCGGTATCAAGCCCCGATTTATCACCCCTGCTGATCTGAGGCTATTCCCCGATGCCCGAAGCAAGAGTGGATATCGGCTCTGCTGCATCGTCAAGAATCGTGGCGACTTTGGCTCCCCGACCAACTCCTGGACGTTCACAACGGGACAGGGTGAGATCTGGGAAGAGATTCAGCAAATCGGCTTAGAGTTGCATCAGCGCGAGCTGGTCGCACTCGGGCCTGAGATGCTGCGCCAGATCAGCCTGCGCTGCTTCAATGACATGCGCACTGTTCTTCTGGTACATGACAAGCGCATGCTTGGCATTGTGAGACAGGAGATGCCGAAGCTGGTGGCCCGCACGGTACTTACGCCGGCTCAGGCTGACGCTGTCGACAGGGGGGTTGTGGATACGATTCTTCCAGGTTCAGGAGAGCTGAGCGATCTGCTCCAGGCGTCCAGGGCCTCACCTGAGCTAAGGGCCCAGTACATCCTGAAGCCAATCCGCAGTGGAAAGGGGGATGGCATCGTGTTTGGCGACGACGTGAGTGCCGATGAGTGGGTTTCCGCCCTCCAAGGTCTCGTATCCCCCAAGGTTGTGCCAGGGATTACCTGCGTGGTACAGCGTCGAATCATTCCGCGTCAGTACGACATGGTTTTGCGGGCATCGGAGGGCATGGTGAGGTATCCTCTTGTGGGGACCTATCATGTCGCCCACGGGAAACTTCTTGGCTTGGGGACGTGGCGTGCAAGTGGCGGGCGTATTGTTGCCGTCTCTTCTGGAGGATCCTGGATCTGTTCTGTGATGAGACGGTGCATGTAGGGTAGAGTGAATCCTGGGGGGTTATTGGCTAGACATTTGCAAGGGCGATCGCTTTACTTCTGCCGTGTCTAGTATGCATGACGATCACTATTGCATCTTGGCTTGGTAGTGCGAAGCTATTCGCTGGCAGCTTGAGACAGGCGACTGTATACGAGAAGCCCGCAACCATATCCGTCATGATCGGCCCGCTCCGCATGTAAACAGGAACGGGAGACCATAGTTACGGGTCTGGCCGTGTTTTAGCGTCAGTTACCCCCTGTCTTGGCCTGTCTTGGTGTTGCATACCAGCCTCCACTCCCTTCAATCAGTTCGGACAGACCTTAGCCCGGTAACATTTAGTACATCAGCCTGCCTCTTGGCGCAATTTTCGCTGCTGTCCCGTGCCTTAGACTCATTGGTTTTTATCCCTAGCTCGCTAGCTTGTGTTCTGTGAGTAAAGATACCCGTCAATTCTATCCCTAGACCCAACGCTAAGACATCCCCACTTCGTACAGCATACTCGCCATGGGAAGGGAGCTGAGCAGCGGACACGTACGCCGTGACATCCCTCAAGGAAATGAGCCCATGGCACAATGTTCTTCAGTAGCTTGGCATCTTCAGGGTGCTGTCTTGCCCCTGCCCGACCCGAATTCTGTGTGGACACTTGTCGAGTCTAGGGGCACTGATCCATGCTAGGTTCCTCTCTTCTTTCAAATGCCGAAGCAGTCCGTTGTTGAGACGAATGACTCTCACCTCGCAATTTGCCCCGAGGACAGAGGCGCAAGTGTCCTTACACAGCGCACGTCATCGTTCAGTATCCCAAACTTACCTTTGTCGCGGCCTAGTCGCAAATCCCATTCGAAACCCTGTCCCCAGCCACGAGATATCTTGCTGTTCCTACAGGCCTGGCCATCATGAGTCGAGTTCTCATGATTCTGCTGAGTTGCACAACTCTGGCTATCACAGCATTGTCGACCAGTGTCGCATTGCAAGCGGTGTTTAGTCAATTGCGAAGAGGCAAGCCAAAGGATCGGTTTTATGAGGATGCTGATGGATGTGCAACACCAAAAGCTCTCGCTGAGTTCTCTAATAAAGGTATCAAGATTACCATCCTGCTCTTTGCGGCCTTTGGCGGAGGGACATCAGTCGGTAGCTTGGTTCTCTCATGTCTCTACAAAGTTAGACACGATTGGATATTAGAGGATAGCCTGCACACAGCTATTTGGGTGAGTCCATCTTCCTCTAGACCCTCATGTTTCTAACACGACTTACCTCCAGGGACTTATCCTCATCCATGCCACCTGTATAGCAGTTCATCATGCCCCGTTGAAATCTCACCACCTGGGCCTATGGCTTGTAGGACCTGCCTGCTTTCTTACGGTTTCCCGTGTCCCTCGTCTGGCGCACTTGGCCACGAATGTCTATGCACACAAGGACCCTGCTGCCCTTCTATGGATCATCGGCACCATAGCTGCTGCGGGTGTGGTGATTGCCAGTAGTATGCTGCCCCGAAGGCCAGATGTATTCTTCGATAACTGCAAGGTCGATCGCCAATGGACTGTTTCTACCCTCAATCGATACACATGGACCTGGGTTCAACCACTGCTTCGCCATGCCTCATTCCATAACGATATTGGCGTGGAGGACGTCCCTCAAGCCGATTCAAGACTTAGATCCTGGGATTTGAAGAACAAATGGAACGGACTTGCCCCAAGGTCTTCGCTCTTTCGCTCGCTAGTGGGCGCATACAAGGGACGACTCGCTCTTTTGTGGACAATGACCCTTGTTCGATGCGTCGTGAGCGTCTTGCCTTTCTGGTTCATGCTCCGCGTCCTCAACATCCTCGAAGAAGTAACGCCGGGATCGCACCACGTGGAGCTGTTGACTCTCATTGTGTGTATGGCTATCTCCAATCTTGTTGATTCTGTAAGGCTCGCGCAACCCCTCTTGAACCTACACTTGTTAACCCTCTCTAGTGGATGGAAGGGTGGGCTTATTGGTACTCTCTCGCTGATCTGGCCTTGCCAATCCGCACTCAAATTTCGGGCCTCATCTTCGATAAGGCACTGCGACGGAAGAACATCAGCGCAGCAAGTCGAGAGGATCATGGTTCTGGCTCAGAAGATGGCACTGCGACGTCATCCGAAGATGCAAGTGTCCTCAAGTCTCACCAGGCCATTGTGAATCTTGTCGGCATTGACACTGAGCGACTGTCCTATTTCTTTCAGTATCACTTCCTGATCATCAATGGGGTAGTCAAACTCATCATATTCTCAGCATTCCTGTTGAAATTACTTGGATGGATTCCATTCACTGCAGGGATTATGGCCTGGGCCCTTACCTTGCCTGCCAACACATGGTTCTCCAGCATGGTTCTAGCTGAATCAAGATCATTGATGAAGCTCCGCGATACTAAGCTATCCAAGATCAATGAAATGCTTCTCGGAATGCGACAGATTAAGTTCTCCGCACTGGAGCCTCAGTGGGAGGAGCGAATCCTTGCTTTGAGAGAGACAGAGCTGAAGACCCTCTGGAAGTTCTTCCTTGCGGATAGCGGGCTTTTTGCTTGTTGGGTCATCAGCCCGATCCTCTTAGCCATTGCGTCGCTTTCCACTTACGTTCTCACTAATGGCTCTCTGTTGCCCTCGGTTGCATTCGTCAGCGTTGGAGTCTTTAACACCCTCGAAACTACTCTGGGATCGCTTCCAGAGCTGTTTACGTTAGGTCTCGACTCTCTAGTGTCTATCAGGAGAATCAACACTTACTTGAACGAGCCGGAGCGGAAAAGCATGGTGGTTGATGGCCCTGTCATTAGTTTTGACGGAGCTTCTATCTCTTGGCCTGTCGACGAGTCAACTCCATACAAGGACAGGTTTATCATCCATGGCCTTGATTTCTTATTCCCATGCGGCGCCCTTTCCGTCATCTCTGGAAGAGTTGGAACTGGAAAGACTCTTCTGCTGTCTGCTCTTCTTGGGGAGGCGGACATCTTGAAAGGGTCAATCCGCGTACCCAAAGCACAACACCCCCATCACACTGCCACACCTCCCTACGAATGGATTATCCCAGGATCAGTTGCCTACATCAGTCAGACCCCTTGGCTTGAGAATACCTCCGTACGAAACAATATCCTTTTCGGCCTTCCCTTTGCAAAGGCAAGGTACGACAAGGTCATCAAAGGATGTGCTCTGGAAGAAGACCTCGCTGCTCTTACAGACGGAGATCGCACAGAACTTGGAGCGAATGGTGTCAACTTGAGTGGGGGCCAGAAATGGCGTATCACGCTTGCCCGTGCTGTGTATTCCCAAGCTGAAATCTTGCTTATGGAAGACATTTTCAGTGCCGTTGATTCCCACGTTGGGGCCTGGATTTTGGAGAAATGTCTTACCGGTGACATCTGCAAAGAACGTACACGGATTCTCGTCACACATCACTTGGGGTTAGTCCTGCCGGAGGCCAGCTTTGTTGTCGAGCTGGGCGAAGATGGGGTAGAATACTCCGGCCCTCCCAATGATCGAGGTCATCATCAAGGCCAAGAACGGAGCGAATCAGATGAAGGCGTTGCTGATCCTCAGAGTGCCGGCAACTCGGATGATGAACTGGCATGGCTCCCTGACAATGGAAAGAACGACGAGTCTTTGGATTCACCTTCTACAGCCCCGAAGAAGTTCATGCAGGAAGAAATCCGCCAGAAGGGCACAGTCAAGAGCAGTGTTTATCTAACGTACTTGAGAAGCAGCGGCCTGCACTTGTGGGCCGGCTGTGTTGGCGTTTACCTTGCATATCAAGGTGGCATTATAGGTAAGTCAACCGACTCTCACTTAGCCAAATTACCTGACATGAAAGCAGGCCGGGCTTGGTGGCTTCGCATTTGGACTGGCCAAGCCGAAACCGACGCTTCCATTGGGAGCTTCCAGGGGCATAGTATCTACAACTCGGTTGCCTCAACACACCAGGTTCTTCGTCAGGCATCTAGCCAAGTTGGTCTTCAGCATGACGTCTTCTTCTATCTCAAAGTTTACGTCGCCATATCCATGAGCACTGCAATCGTTGGAATCCTCCGATACGTCTCGTCATACTTTCTCGCGGTCAGAGCAAGCAGAGCGATATTCAAAAAGATTCTCTTCACAATCTTGCACGTCCCTCTACGTTGGCTGGATACTGTTCCCACTGGACGGATCTTGAACCGATTCACGGCAGACTTCAACATCATTGACGAACGCATTACTATGACCTGGAGCTTATTCTTTTCCAGCCTACTCAGGTTGATTGGCATTTGCATTGCGTCCTGCTTTGCATCGGTATATCTTGTCCCACCGGCTGTTATCCTCCTCGGCCTGGGGATAATCACTGGTGGCAAATACCTTGTTGCCAGTCGGCCTCTGAAGCGCCTTGAGAGCAACGCCAAGTCTCCTGTTTTCGAGCTTTTCAATACCACGCTGACAGGCATCTCAACTATTCGCGCATTCCAGAGAACTCGCACCTATCTCAACCAAATGCACAAAAACCTCGATGCATGGGCGATGACAACCTTCTATATCGCCCTTGCTAACAGATGGATGAGCTTTCGTATGGCCCTTCTTGCTACACTTTTTAGCATTGCAGTCGGGGTGGTCATCATTGTGAATCCCATTGACGCAGCCCTGGCTGGACTGGCTTTATCTTTCATCTTGGACTTCTCTGAGAGTCTTCGATGGACAATTCGATGCTATGGTGATATGGAACTTGAGATGAACTCAATGGAGCGCGTGGTCGAGTATATGTCTCTGGAGGTGGAGCCATCCGCCGGGAAGAAGCCAGCAGCAGCATGGCCTACCTCGGGCACCATTGAGTTGAACGATCTTGAGGTTGCCTATGCACCAGACCTGCCACCCGTACTCAAGGGCCTCTCTTTGCGGATCGAGAGCCATGAGCGCGTTGGCGTTGTGGGTCGCACCGGAGCAGGCAAGTCGTCCTTGACACTCGCCTTGTTTCGATTTTTAGAAGCGCGATCTGGCAGCATTGCCATTGACGGAGTCGATATTTCCAAGATCAGTCTTCGTGACTTGAGGTCTCGGCTATCTATTATCCCACAGGTGAGACTCGATCCTGTTTCATGCCTACACCAGTGACTAATTCTACATCTTGAAGCATCCCGTTTTGTTTTCGGGAACCATACGGTCTAATCTAGACCCTTTTGGTCAGCACACAGATGCCGAGCTTTACGAATCCCTAGCCAGAGTCCAGCTCATAAGCTCCCCTTCGAGCAACGATGTCGACCAGCTGACTCCAGTCTCCGCAACCAACAACACTAACATCTTCCGTGACTTATCAAGTCCCGTCTCCGAGTCTGGTGGAAACCTTTCTCAGGGTCAGCAACAGCTTCTCTGCATTTCCCGAGCTCTCCTCGCCAACTCCAAGATCATAGTGCTTGACGAGGCTACCTCAGCTATCGACGTAGCTACAGATACTCTCATCCAGCGCAGCATCCGCGAGTGGTTTACTGATAGAACTCTGATCGTCATTGCTCACCGTCTCAGCACTATTTCTGATTTTGATAGAATTGTTGTTCTTGATAATGGACGTCTGGTTGAGAGCGGCACGCCGCGTGAGCTCTGGGAGAAGGGAGGCACCTTTCGCAGCATGTGCGACAGCACTGGTGAGAGCGAAAGAGAGAGGCTAAGGAAGAGCATTATGTTCCAGTCTAGGAGTGAAGAATGAAGATAGTACAGCATGTTGCGGAGTTTAAACGGCTTCAAGAATTGACCCTATCATGGATTAAGATAGATAAAACTATTTGATACAAGACTCATCACGGCTTCCAAAGACATAAACCATGATAAAAGTTGACCGATATCTACTGACGCCCACGTAGAGTCTGTTGTCCCGAAAGAAAGTGGCTAGAAGATGAATGATGGACTTCCTCTCAACTGGCGGAGACGCACTGGGAATAGTAGGAGTTGTGTTCCTTGCAAGTGTATCCCGAAGCGCACTTAGTAGCTCCAGTCCAGTTCTTGCCACCGCACTGCTGGTAAGCCGCAATCTCGGAGCTGCCAGAGCCCTTGGTTGGCTGAGCGGAGGGCTGAGCGGAGGGCTTAGTTGGCTGAGCATCCTCGGGGTCAGCCTCACATTCTTCTTCATCCTCGGAGGTGCTGTCAGTAGCAGCGGGGACCTTTACCTCGGTAGTAGCAGCAGGTTTGTTGGCGGTGGGAACAGCGGCAGGCTTGGTGGTGCTAACCTTGGGCTTCTCAGCAGCGGGTGCAGAAGGCTGCTGGGCAATAGTCTTGGACTTGACCTGAGAAACGATGGTGCTCTGGGGCTTGCTGGCGGTGGGCTTGGGATTAGAGGCGGCGGTCTTGGTGGCAGGCTGAGCACTGGCAACTTTGCTTGCGCCTGCACCTGAGCCGGGCTTCTCGCTGGCGCTGTCGCCGCCCTTAAAGGTGCTGCCAACGGGGCCGAACTTGATGTTGGAGAAGGCAACCGAGGCGCTAGGAGACTTGGCTTCGACGTCCTTGGGGACACCAGAGTCCTTGGAGCAGGATCCGCGAGCAGCACCAGCACCAGTAGCGTCGGCAGGGTAGGTCGAGTCGAGCCAGAGCATGTTGGAATGGTGCTGTTAAGGATTAGCTAAGTGATCGTGAAATAAGAGAACTTGTCCAAAACTCACGTCGTCCCACAAGCTCATGACAAGTACCATGGGAGCAGCCAGAGCATCGCTCATCTTGGAGTAGCCACCCTTTACAGCAAAATCATCGTCGTCGCCAAAGGCCTTCTTCTGGGCAGTGCAGAACTCCTCAGTGACCGAGTTGCCGGAGTTCTTGGGGATAGTCGACTCGGCATTACCGATGGCCTTGCCGTTCTGGACGTAGAAGCGCTTGATCTCAGAGAGGCCTCCGCTGCTACCCTTGATGAACTGGGTAACCACGGTCACCTTCTTGGTAGTATCGACAGTATACTCAGAGCCAGGGCCATAGAAGGTCTTGTTACCTTGACGGAAGGGGTTGAAGTCACAGCCATCGGGGTCGCAGCTGCCAGCATAGCGGGTCTTGGAGTAGGTTCCGCCGCACTTATCACCCTGGCAAGAGTGTTGAGTGAGATCTTTGCAGGGGTGAGGCGTGAATGCAGTCGCCATACTATTGGCTTCCCAGATGTCCATCTCAGGGCAGCAAGTTCCGAGACCGCCGGTTCCCGAGTTCGGATCGCTCTTTGAAGGAGTCCAGTCCTTGACATTAGCCTGGGACAGATTAGTCCAATCCGAAAGCTTGATTGTAAGAATACGTACCACGCCGTTGATGAACTTGACATCTCGGGCACATTGAGCATCGCAATAACCAGTGCCGAACTTGGCACCAGCCTTGTTGCCGTCGTACTTGGCCTTGCCGCCGTCCTCGTCCATGGAAACAAAGTACAGGGCTCCATTAAGACCACAGCCGATCTTGGAGACATCGACATCGAAAGTAAACTCGTTGCCGAGGAGAGTAAACATCTGATAGGTCTCGTCGTCCTCCATCAGATACAGGCGGCTACCAATATTGGTAGAATAGGCACCCTTGGTAACAAAGCCCAGGCTAAGCTGGTCACCGCTGGTAGTCACACCATAGGTAGAAGCATATTCAGCACCGTCGACGCAGCACTTCTTGGCACAGGTCTTGCCATCGGGGCAGATGGAGGTATCCCATTTGTTGCCAGTGTAGCAGTTAGTGCTGCCCTGCACGGTATGAGTCCATCGCCAGTTGGCGTCAACCACGACAGAACCGGAAACTTCGGTGCAGCCGCTGCCGGTGCACTTGGACCAAGTCAGAGCTGGGTGAGTCTCTGGTTTCGAGGTGCAGACCTGCTGCGCGCGAACAGTGGCGATCAACGCTGTAGCGAGTGAGATAGCGCGGTACATGGTGAAAGAGTGTAAGGGTTGATCTAGAAAGGAATGGAAGTGAACGAAAGAAGGTAAAGAACGAAGCTCCAGGCTGTAGTCCAAATGAAGGTGAAACCGTGATGTGGTGATGATTATTCTGGAGACTGTGTGTAAGAGAAGTCTTTATATATCCTCAACTTCATGCATTCGCTGGATGAGTGGGTTTCAGATCGATATCATATCTGCTTCATCCTCGGCACATCGCCCGAAAAGCGAAGACCATCATCCTGTCCTAGAGCTAAAGCCAATTTCTTCTGGCCGTATCTTGCCACGGAAGTATTCTGCCATCGCCCAGTGAGGAGCAAATGGGCTCAGAAGTGGTGTGGAGGGACGTTGGCAAAGCCGCCACATCTCATGAGGAACCTCACGATTCTGGCAAGGCTTGGAAAGGAGGCTGCCCCTTCATAATTGCAAGACCTCTTGCACCATGCACCCTGATCAGTTGATCTGTGGCACAGCCAACAAGACTCTAGTCACGGCCTCACTCAAGACAGGCCGTGGTGGACTATCTCGACATAAATGGGTGGATGGTGAGCCGAAGGTCGTCTGTTTTCGAGGATATCAAGCATGGTGCGTGGTGATTATTATTGCACTTGGATGCTCTCATTGGAGGCATTTTTATGCTGGTCGTGGAGATGGCCTGTCTTTGTTGCAAGGGTTGTCGTGAAACAGGGCGACGCCTGACAGACCGGGGTGTGACATTTACCTAGCCCCTATATACCTCGAGAGACAGAGAAGGTTATTTTAAATGAAGACCGTCGCCCACGATAGCTTCAATAAAGGTTTAACTAGCACAAGAACTCTCAAACCTCTTCGGCCTGATAAGTGGTGGTTTACAATCGACCGTCTCCAGAAAGATTGCGGTAAACCAGGCATGAGCATTGGCCTTTGATCTTGCCAAAGAGCCAACTGATATAGGGAATGGGTTCGTACATGATAACTTGGGCCCATCGTCTATAGATATGATAATCTCAGAGTCTGCGATTTTAAGACTCGTTGGAATTGCCTACATCGCTCCTTTGTAACCCGGATTAAACTTGGCCCAGAGACTACATCGTCAACGTTGACTGCGGACTTTGGTCAGTTGGTGGTCTGGGATTTCTCTCACAGTCTGGTGGTATTCACATCAGGAACCCGTACTACTGTACTATGAATCAACTGGAAACCCGAGCAGCCGCATCCCATTCTCAAGCACCTGTCGCACGTTTTGGTAAAGCACCAGCTGGGCTTTCTTTTCCCCCAGACTCCATTCCTGCTGTTCTTCATCGGCATTCTCTCCTTCGTCATCATCCCCTGCTTTAACCTCTTCTTCTTCAAGAGGAGAAAGAACCAGAGTCAAAGAGTCCATAAGCTTATACAAGTAGCCCAGCAGCGTGTGTGGTTCCAACGACTTGTAAGTCGCCGAAACAACGTCGGGAAACTGCGCCATGATCCGCAACAAATCCGCAGAGTCGTCATCCCCCAATGCAGCGTACTCTATCTCGGCGCCCTCCACTTCATCCGTCCGTAACTCGGCGATCAAGGCTGTGAGTCTCACATAGCATGCCCGCAACATCGGGCCGGAGTGGAAGCCGGACAAGGCCATCTTCTTTGGCTCAAAAGCGTAGCCGTGGGTTCTCCTCCCTGACATATCCTGCGCAAGCAATGCGCTGATGACATCTGCGTTGGTGATTCTCACACCAGCATTGCCATTGACGCCACCCTTTTCCTGCTCCTCGGCCAAGGCGTCGCGCATCCTGGCTTCACACTGGCTGAGGATGTCACGCAGCAGTTTCCCCTCAAGCCCATGGATAGGGCCGAAATTGACATGATGTAGCTTTTGCCTAAGGTCTGGTAGAGCCATCAGATCGAGGGCTGTGAACAATTGCTGGAAGTGGTTGTCCTGTCTAGAAGAGACGACGTATATCATCTTATCGAAGGCGAACTTCTCCTCGCGGTCGAGCACTGCGGCGATGTCGCGGAGGAGATAGCGCGTCGCGCCATCGCGGCCGCGAACGATCTGCGTGCCGAGGCCTTTCTTCCTGGCGTGTTTGACGAAGTCGACTATCCACGACCCGTCACTTTCTTCTAAGATGTCCTTCTCTTTGAGAGTGTTTTCGACCTTCACGACTGTTGCGGGTTGAACCTGTGACTCGCCCGAGAACTCATCGAATCTGATGCCCAGACGCTCATACCCGAGATTTAGGTCTTTGATGGTGATGTCTCGGAACCGCTTCCACAATGCGAGAGCCGCTTCGTCACCATCCTCCATCTTTTTGAAAAAGGCGTCTCTGTCGGCGAAGATCCCCTTGCTTTCAACATCGGCAGTGCTCTGTCCGTCTTGCTTAGCCTTATCCCTTGCGTCTTGTTCCGGCTTGAACGACTCCTCGATCTTGGCGTAGACGTCCAGCAGGTGGTCGATGCTATCCTCTCGCAATTTCACCTCGAGGCCGGACCTATCATAGCCCACTGCCAGTAACCCAATGTGCTTGCCCCAGTCGCCGAGATAGTTGAGGCGCACAACCTCCCAGCCCATCGCATCATACACGTTGGCTATGAATGCGCCGAGAAGGGTGCTCCGGAGATGGTTGCCATCGAAGTCACTGGCAATATTTGGAGAGGAGAATTCGACGACGACTTTCTTTTTGCCCCGACCAGGCTCTTTAGGGTCTTTGAGGCCTTGTGAAAAGTCGTGGCCATACGTGGATTTCCGGTCACTGATGTACGGGAGGAGAAGCCGCGGGAGGATGTCGGGGGAAAAGAACATTCGAAGATGGATGCCATCGACCCAAGGTGCCAAGAATAGGGACGAGGCAGGAATCTAACATGTGTGAGTAAAGCTGGATCGAGAGTGTGCTCAAAAGATGGGTCTGCCAGACCTGTGCGCCTATATCAAAAGCCAACTTCTTTAGTCCGTTTTTGTCCACATCTTTCAGCTTGAGTCGAGGCAGAATAAGCGCCAGGTCTCCAAGAGAGGTCTCGGTTGTCAAGCTGATGGCTTCCTGTATGGCAGCAGCATCGCAGTCCAACAAGGTGGAACTTGAAAGAAACCCTGCGAGATACGACCGCCAAATATCTACCGGCTTTGTCAACACTTGGGTTGATGCACACTCCGGCATGGGGTCCAAGGACAGGCCTTCAAGGAGAGCGTTGAGCCCCCCCAGCGTGCTAGTAGGCCACACCATCGCGAGTTAGTAGAAGCGTAGCTGTCTCCCTTTTCGACGATGGCTTAGAGCAATCCAAAATGGTGAGCACAGAGCGTCGTCAGCTGGAAACACAATCGGGTTGACGGCGGGACAAACGTCTCGTCTGCAGAACAGTGCTGGGTGCAAAGCTGAAGTTGGGCAGAGATTGGGTACAACAGTGAGGCGGCTTTTCCTGCGTCACCAGCCTCAAACTCGGCTCTCGGGTGATATCGTCAGTGACGTGGCAGGTGACTCGACCTTGGCGGGACGAAGCCCAAAGGGAGGAAATTTAAGGCCGGCTGATCATTTGCAGGGCGTGTCCTTCATTTGGCTCCATGTACAGCATGTTACGCTGCCACATGTCGAAATGCCGTCATTCACCCTGTTTTCAAAGAGGGATCATAGTCTTGCCTGTTGGGTAGCAACGTCGTTTCCAGGGATTTGCCCAATTGGCACCAGCCACGCAGCTTACGATCCTCCCTGTGAAGCAAACGTCAAGGGTTGGTGCATCTCGCTCGCCTCACTTGAGAGTGGCCTGAGTTAGGGGTGCATGTTAAGGGTGCATGTGAATCCCCCGTGGATTAGTTGCGTCTTCAATGGCGGATGTACACGCTGGAGAACGAGTCACTGGGAGGGGCATCACACCTCGTCATGGTCGGCCGCAGATTCCTTAATGCCCAATATACCCATAAAACCGATCCTTCATTCTAGCTCTATACCATCCTGAAGGCGACGGCGTTGGTGGCGGCGTGCAAAGGTAGGCAGCGGAAGCCCATGGCCAAAAGGTGTCCAGGCAAAGTTATCAAGCATCGAACTTTCCGTGACAGACGAAACGAGTGCTGGCTTCTGCCTCAAACCCAGCCATCGACGGTACGTCCTCAATGCTGGCCGCATAGCCGCCGTCAAAATCCATAGCACTGCCGTAATGACTACCCATGGCAGGAAACCAGACTTCCAAGGTAAGACGCCGGACTGCATCATGGTCGCGCCTAGAGCAGGTGGCGAGATGATCTGGATCTAGCGATAGATCTGTCAGCTTCTCACTGTAGAACCATGCCCTTGCATTCACTCACCAGGTTGATGTTGAACTGCTGCAGAACAATGGTGCGGTTATTCTCAACTTGTAGGTAGAGCTCAAGCTTTGTAAAGTCAGCAAGCAATCTTCCGCAACCATGTCTATCCACAAGCTTTATTGAAAAGGCGACACGAACCGATTTCCTGAAATCTTCATGCTTAGTCGTCATGTTTCCCAAGCGGACTTGAAGTGTTTGAAGCTCCGTGAATGTCGTGTCGATCGAGTGAAGTAAATGTCTAGGTCGATGACCATTCCGATTAATCTCTTGAAAGTAAACAAGGTCTCTGGTCTTGAAAGACTCCCAGGCATTGTTCGTATTGTTGATCTTCTCCGTGAGGTTCGTCAGAAGACGGCTGACTTGTTTTGTACATATATACAATTCTTGAAGAGTCTTTGAACGATCATCTGCAGAACTTAGAGACGATATATCGCCGCCCAAGAATACGTCTCTATCTTCGATCTATGGAGAGTCTTAGAGTGGCTCTGGGCTATGCAGAAAATTGCAACTTTGCCTTGGCGAAGGAGTAAAGAGACAAAATCGTCGTGGAGTCACGCGTCTCGGAAGACATGGTGTGGATTGTGGATTGTGAGTTGAGAGATGAGAGTTGGAAAAGGGTTTGCTCACATAATACTCCAACTTCTGCTCAATACGGGCGATAGTGTTGTTCCATTCTTCTTTAACGTGGTTTGCGCGTGTGCGGAGAGTTACCAAAAAATATTCGCGTGGGTTCTGAACCGGAATGCCTGCGTCAAATCCGCTGATTGGATCGCAGTTGATATTTTCATCTTCAAGGAGGGCTTGGTAGTACTTGATGCTTGATCTATCAAAGGAAGCGTC
The DNA here is from genome assembly GCA_014824385.1 of Fusarium cyanostomum. NCBI lineage: Eukaryota > Fungi > Ascomycota > Sordariomycetes > Hypocreales > Nectriaceae > Fusarium > Fusarium cyanostomum. The sequence continues at coordinate 1,823 of JABCKW010000278.1, read as the reverse complement.
TGCATCGTAGAAGTAGGTGTCGGTGAGACCGTATCCGTTCCAAACATTATTGTTGTGGCCAGCCACTACACAAGACCACTGAGCCTCGTGCAAACAGTCAAGCTTGTCATCTCCTTCAGCAGCTGCACCAGATTTGGTCAAGAAGGAAAGAAGGGTTGATTTCCTTAGGGGAGACTTGTCTGATCGCGCCCGTTTGTCGTGTAGCACGACACTTGCCTTCCTCCATACGTAGAAGGGGAGGTGGAACTCCAGGGAGAAAGATCGCCCGTCATCCTACCAGGCCACGAACAAGTTAGCACCTGTTTGACTTGATCCTAGAATTCAACCGGGGTCGTCTGAGCACTGACGAAGAAGGACACCCGGATCGACCAGGCCGCCCTGGCATGCTTCCACAGAAAGTCGCTCAAGACAAACGCCTGCTGGCACGGTGCGGTTAGAATCAAGGGCCCCAGGCTGCGATAATCCGGGTTCGGTATGAAACTGAGTTCTTGTTAGGCATTTCTGCGTTGCTTAGCTTGGGTAAAGGTCTTACAGAAGTCTTCTGTCAGCATTTGGTTCACCATTTGCATCGGCGTGGTTATCGTGCCAGCGCTACCTATTAGTCAATATAGCTTCTAAGGGTGTATGCTGAAATAAGATGTGGCACAGAAGTCACAAGAGGAAGGTTTCATCTCACCTTGGCCTTCAAGGCTCCATACAATGAAGCCTGCGTCAACCAGCCAGCTGCCTCTCTCGCTTCCCCTGTTCGGGCCCTATCGTCCAGCCACGCGATGGGCTCATAAGGCGCCTTGATCACACCCTGGCTCAATTCATGTAGGGTTTGAGGGGGGCAAATGACTTCAATCTCTCTGGCTTGATAGTACAGCCGAGGAGACCCATCGGGGATGCGCAGGAAACGTTCGAGAAGGGTTCCATCTAGGTGCTCGCCCCATACTTCAACTCCCGATTGGTTCAGAACGGTCTCGGGACTTATGAGAGGCTGGTCCCAATCATAGTGGCCGGGGTAGAGTCCCGGTGTTTGATTGGAGCCCATGTCCACTTCATATTCTTGATGGGTCCCGTCAATGAGTTGCAGAAAATAGCTGCACGGTTGGAATACTTGGCAAGTAAGGAAATGGGTGGGGAAAAGACACACTGCCAGAGAAGATGAGAGGGTTGGTTGGAGGCATATATAGTCGTGAACTTGGCAATCCAAGGCTGTCGAGCATCGTGGCTCCGAGGACGGAATTAGAGGATCAACCTGCCCATTGGCAAGATTGAACTGAGGCCCAAGCTGGTGGTCTTGTGACGAAGGTTGAGAGGGAAGCTCTGCTCTACAGGCTCCCGGCACCTCCGAATCATTTTCGGTCTAGCAGAAGCAAATTATGACTTGATTGGCCTCGCGTTAGGCCGACGACATGTTGTGCCTCCATCTCAAATGCAACGATGCCCAAAGGTGGCTGTGCATGTGACGAATAGGGCTGCCGGAGATGGATGAAGGAGCTGTGATTTGCTGCTTGATGCTTGCAACATTCTAACCCCCATTGCGATCTGGCGAAGAAAAGGCAACGAGGCCAGCCCTGGGCTGACGAAGGCGAAGATAAAGAGGCAACTGGAAGGGCCTCGACGCTGTCTTCGCATTCATCAAAGGCGACGAGGCAGACATTTATTACGAGCTGCTATGTATCGATCTAATCGAGCATAGGAATCAAGGGGTTAAAGGAGCATGATTTCTCTAAAGTAAAGTATATAGTCGTTTAGGCTTGATTCTCTTAAAGATAACTATAAATAAACTATATTAACGTTATATAAAAGTAAGTTAAGTATTGATCTGTTTTTGGCCT
>JABCKW010000277.1:0-30237 GCA_014824385.1 Fusarium cyanostomum | reverse complement strand
GGGCGGGAGGTTGTAGACAAAAAGGACTGTGACGTTCTCCATTGTAGCCAACAATAAGGTTCGCTGAAGACAAAGCTTCGCGAGAATTCCAGCCGTGAGGGGACAGGACAGCAGAAGGGCTTTATTTTGCAAAGGCCCAGGTATGGGATTTATTGATTAGTTTGTCCCTTGCTTTTGCTTGCCCGTGATCATCGTTACTCCCCACTTGAACCAAGTCCCGGTTTCTCTTGGAGCTGTGATCGTCGTACTAGTGCCGATGGTCGAATAAGGGGCAGAGATTCTGAAAGGAAAAGGCCGTAATGCTGCTCAAAAACTTGAATCTTGGTGGGACATGTGTAACATTCTTCCGCCAAGAGACGGGATGGTCGTCATGGCTTAGACATTTTGCTGCTCCTCAACATGGGAGACCTATAGGGAAGCAAAGTAAGCACGAATCGCAGGGTCTGGGGTCATGTCTCGGATCCCGAGGTGACATCCCAGATCTAATGCTAGGAGATACTTGCATGGCTCCCCTGACTACACTTTCGATCTTGTATCCACAAGCGGAAACTGAAAGGCCTCATGTGGACTGCGTGGGCCAAGATAGGCCGCCCTGGAGAGATCCAGGACGGAAATCCAAATCCCCGAAATGGCTGAGATCCAAAAGTATTAAGTCTCTGCCATATCCAAATTGTGGGATTTGTTAGCGCTCCTGCTTGCACCTGTTAGGATCTGCGATTGACATGTCTGATAGATCTTGCGGATCCATATGGATATGCGAGGACCGAAAAATGTCGGTCGATGCTTATTTCTTCATTCCCTCTTACCAAGGGTTATTGACTGCCGATCCTTGACATTTATGCAATGAGTATATTTTATTTGTCCTGTCATTTTCTCTTAGTAAACTAACAGAAGGCAAATCTACTTGAGTCAGTTCACTGCGTATCTAACCAAATGAGACCATCATAAGTACTGGTCTGCGTCTTGAATGCACGAGTCATAGGTAGTCTAAATGATATACATATCGACCTCATTCGAATCTCGTTCATGACTCCAAGCCTTGGTCATGTAGTTCGTAGTGAACCCAACACGCTGGTAAACATGCCCAAAATCCCGAACCTCTTTCGGCTGTCTCTTCAGGGCCTCCGCTTCTGCCTTCACCAGCACCAAAGCCGAATCATCATCGTATGCGTTCTTTGTACTTGGTCTCGTACAGAATCTGAGACAAAACAGTTCCTGGCATCGTAGGTTGCGCAGGCGAAACAGGCTATCCGGTCTATCGAACGGCTTCTTGGTGTCGTGACCGCGCTTCTCCAGCCACACTGAATCGCCCTGGATGGAGAAGCACATAGACATGATGCGACCTGTGAGGAAGATGTACCCAGAAGTGACCGCTCCAAATTGGTTATGCCCGCTTAAATTGCAGGCAGTGCGGCTGAGGTCGATGTTCACGAAGAACTTGTCATCCACGAAGCTTTCGAGCCCCCACGTCACACCTCGGTGAACGCTGAGCCAGCTCCAACTGGGCGCTATATACTGCGGTTCTTGGCCAGAATCAGCCTCATCAGGCATCCAGCGTAGGTCGTTGAGCAGATCTTTTTCCCACAGACCAGCAAGGTACCTTCCAGTCAACTTGCTCGACCACTTTGTAGCCAAACCAGCGACCGCAGGCAACCCATCGGTTCTGTGGGTGATTTGTTTCTGAGAATACTGGATGATCAAGTCCCGCCAAAGCTCGTGATGCTCCACAAACTCTTTGGCCTCCCCTTCGAGAGGAGCAGCTGGGTGGGACCAAGTAGATCTATAACTATTGGTTCCCGTAATGTACTTGTGCCCTGTCTTGATAATGCGACGCGCGGGGACCAACGGGTCTTGCTCATGCTTGTCGAGAGCTCCGCATTCACACTCCATCGATGAGAGACAGTCGAAGACAATCTCGCTTTTGGTGTAGTGGAGGATCCGGGTTGCCAAGAGTCTTTCTTGGAAGCACCATGCCCGCGTCATCAGTGGATGATCTTGAACATCGCCTAACCTGGTACCAGCAATCGGATTCGCGGAACCTTTGGACATGTTGGGATCGGTATCCCAACCAAAGACTCCATGTTGGATGGATTTGCGCCCATAAACCTCAAAGGGCTTTCCATCGGGGAAGGTTCCGGAAATCGTCACGAATGGTTCTCTTGGAAATAGACAACCGCCCTCGCCGTCAGCCGACCCCGTTGCAGCTAGGACTAGCTCTGCGCCGTTGTAGATTGATGTCATTTTGGCAGCTTCTATTTCCCAGTCTTTTTTGTCGTCTTGAATGATGCACAGTGAGTCAATCCAGATATACTGGATACCCAGTTTCCTCGAGATCGTGATGGCATCTTGGAACGTTCTAGCAAGGGAGCCAAAAGGAATGTTCTGCTTCCATTGATCGAGTGTTGATTTAGTCGATATCAAGTGGCGGGTCTTTCCCCAGCAGTGAGATAGGGCGATGTATGGCTCATCGATGCGCCGTGCAGAATCATCATGCTCAAAGACATGGATTCCGTCATTTGAATCGAGACCAATGTCAAGCACGCGCTTAGGGAGACTCCGTGTTATCGAAGATTCGGCTTCAGAACAAACGGGGTGTTTTCTCTTGCAAGTCTCAATCCAGTTCTTGATCATATCAAACGACGATTCAGAATTCGGATCTGGTTCGATGTGCCTAGCAGGTCCACCGAGCTCTGCAGGTAGGCTCCAGTCTGGTCTCTCGACAGTCATAGAGGAGCCAATAGTCGGCCAAGGGCATGGAAATCCTAGACCATCTTGAGTGAGCAATGTTTTCCTGGGCCCTCGGACAGTAAAAGGTAGGAGCTTGGCTCACCAGGCAAGGTGTATAACTCATAAACTTCAATAACATCCCAGTCCATACCATCGTTAGAGGAGAAGAGATCGAGGTCATCTGGTGGATCTCCTCGAACCACCTTCACCCGCAGAACATTTGCCTTGCAGAAGATGATATCAAGCCAAAGCTCGGGGTCACCGAAGTTCAACGTTCCTTTCGTCAACTTTGTTAAAGCCTCTTTGAGCAGGACGCAAGACGCACAACCCGACGCTGCTGAGGTTGGAACGTCAGAAATATATACGTTGATTTCCCAGGACGCATAGTCGATACGCCCGAGGCCCGCCCAAGCAGGCGCTGGATCAACATGGCCGAGCTGAGCTGCTCTGCCCGCATTGAAGTAGCCAGAATGCTCGTGCATCGATATGCCCGGAAGGGGAACAGCAGTGGTGGCCGAGCCACCGTTGAGGTTCCAGCATGTCCGACATAGCTTGCTATCCCTTCTTATCTCGTCTCCGGTGTCTCCGAGGGGAAAGGGTGGCTCTCTAAGGTGAAGCGAGGCCATTGTTGTCTAACCCCGCAGTTTAGACTCTTGATTGTTGGAAATGTTTAGAACGCCATATATTTACCCAGTGCGAAGGCTGAGCAAACCATTGCAATTCTTGACATAAAAAATAGGCAGATGGTGTATCAGGAGTCTTGATCTGGAACAACGTTCGCATCAGCCGTGGGTGCCAGCCCCCAAAGTCATGTGATGACCTGGAGCGGTGACGGCTGTAAGCTTGCGCCAAGCTGAATACATAAAACGCCAAGAAGTTGCTGTCTGCCATCAGTTTTTGAGGACAAGACCCACGAAAGCCTTACTTGTGTGTCCATACTTTGACGTGCCCCGAGTTCACTCTGTTAACCTCCAGATCTTCATCGATGCCCGCCCCGAGCATGTTTGCAACTCGATAAAGCATAGACTCATCCACCCCAGTCCTTTCATCTCATCTAGTATTCTTTCTAGCTGATATTATATACTATCAGACTTGTGACACGATGCAGTGCGCTCCAACCTCATAGGTCTGCCAGGTTGGTGTTGGTCCTAGAGTTCAGTAGAATATTGATGGTATCTATCGGATTATCATTGGAATCAATCCACCTCTACGAAGAAATACATATCATAAGCGGAGTTAGTGGCCGAAGCAAAGGAGGACCTGGAATCAAGCCCAACGTGGGGATCGATCCAACAAGAGAGTTCCGAATCCGGGGCCGATGTCTGGGGCGAACACCTACATCCTCACCCTATGGAGGTCATATGCGATTGTCTACAGTCCCTAATCTTTCCACGCAAAGCAAGTGATTTTTCTTCATTGCGAACCTGGGGAGAAGAATTAAAGAATTTAATTGGCGGGAAGATTTTCGGGGAGTTAATTTCTCATATTTCATGAGTGGATCTGCGCTGCCGGGAGGATTCTCGGGAGGATTCCCGGCAGGATTCACGGGGGGTTTGCCGCAATGCCACACGTTGGCTTACGAACAATGCATCTCATTGGTCTTATGTGGCTGAATTCCCGGTTAATATATGGCATCAGCGAGGACTCCGATGGTCTCTCCGCTGCCTCTCCGTCGGTGGTGTTCAGGATAAAAAGACCGCCGCCATCACTCCGTGTTCACTTCCCGTCATGCTTCTTTCAAGCGATTACAAGACAAAAGACCCCTCGAATATGTCTGCTGCAACCGCACGACCAGGCGACTCAAGCCCCGTCACAGAGGCTTGGTGGAAGGAGGCTTCAGTCTATCAGATTTACCCTTCGTCCTTCAAAGACTCCAGCGGAGATGGCATCGGTGATATCCCTGGTGTGATCGAGAAGTTGGACTACTTCGAGCAGCTGGGTGTTGATATCGTCTGGCTGTGTCCCATCTACACGTCTCCTAAAGTTGATATGGGCTATGACGTGGCGGATTATCGCGACATTGATCCTCAATATGGAACCATGGCCGATGTGGAGAGGCTTATTGAAGGACTTCATGCAAGAGGCCTCAAGTTTCTCATGGATCTTGTTGTCAATCACACATCAGACCAGGTAGTACCTCCAGTCACCGCATGATTCTCTGCAGCCCCCTAACACTTACTGTGAACAGCACCAATGGTTTCAGGAATCGAAGTCCTCTCTGGACAATCCCTATCGTGACTGGTACATCTGGAGAAAGCCCAAGTATGCCGAAAATGGGGAACGCCAGCCTCCCAATAACTGGGGTGCATGTTTTGGAGGTGATTACCATTTGCCCCCCACATTCTATCGACTGGTTTCTGACCAGAATCAATACTCCAGGCAGTGCATGGGAGTATGATTCCTCCTCCGACGAGTACTATCTCCACCTCTTCGCCAAAGAGCAGCCCGACCTCAACTGGGAGCACCCTCCTGTCCGCGCGGCCGTTCATGACATAATTCGCTTTTGGCTGGACAAAGGTGTTGACGGATTCCGGTACGTTTTTGTTATGGCCCACTAGATTGTTGCTAACCTTGGAAGAATGGATGTCATCAATTTCATTAGCAAGGCAGACGGATTACCAGATGCAAAAGTGACGGTCCCTTCGGCAAAGTATCAGTCCGGCACTGAACACTTCGCATGCGGCCCGCGACTACACGAGTACCTTCAAGACATTGGCAAGATCATGAAGCAGTACAACGCTTTCTCAGTCGGCGAGATGCCGGCCGTCGAAGACCCCAAGGAGGTGATTAAGAGTGTTGGAGAAAGCCGCGGCGAATTGAACATGATCTTCAACTTTGAGATGTAAGGGCCACCTGAATACCATTGCTGCAACATCTGTAACTAATATCTCGCAGCGTGGATATGGATCATGGCAGCGAAGGCAAATTCTCGCCTCGTAAATGGGCCATGGCAGATCTCAAGTCAATCGTCAACAAATGGCAAACGTTCATGTACAAGAACCGGGGGTGGAATGCTCTCTACCTCGAGAATCATGACCAGTCGCGATCGATATCACGATGGGCCTCCGACAAACCCGAGTTTCGAACTCTCTCAGCGAAGATGTTTGCAACATTCCTGTGTTTCCAAAGCGGAACCGTCTTTGTCTACCAAGGCCAAGAACTTGGCATGGCCAACATGCCTGAAAGTTGGGATATCTCAGAGCACCGCGATCTCGAAACTCTGAATCATTGGGAAGAGTGAGGAAAATGCGCCGATATTCAGACCAAGGCTAATTCCAATGCGTACTCAAGGTTGAAGCAAATCGCCGGATCAGACGCGACAGCTCTAGACTTGGCGAGGAAAGAATATCAACTCAAGGCCCGCGATCATGCTCGCATCCCTGTACAGGTCAGTATATGATGGCACGCCGTCCTGAAGCAAAGGAGCTAACCTTTCCACAGTGGGACTCGAGCGAAAACGCTGGCTTCTCAACTGGAACTCCTTGGATCAGGGTAAATGACGACTACATGACATGCAATGCAGCAGCCCAAGTGGCCACGCCGGGCAGTGTGTTCGAGTACTGGCGTGCTTCACTCGCCCTCCGCAAAGAGCTGCGAAACGTCATTATCTATGGGGATTTTGAACTCATCGATGAAGGCAACAACGATATCTTCGCGTACTCTCGATCCAATGGTAATGAGGAAGCGGTGGTTGTCTGTAACTTCCGAGAAACCCAGATCTCTTGGACACCACCTCCCTCGACCGATCTACGGTCCGCAAAGGTCTTGCTATCTAACTACCCAGAGGTGGATCTCAGCCAAGACAAGCTCGCTCTTCGGCCATTTGAAGCCTTTGTCTGCGTTCTGAAAAAGAATGAGGAAAGCTGATGGCCATCTGTTTAACATGAAGAAAACGCTAGAAGTGTCCGGAGATGGGAGTCGGTCTGCGGACTAGTGATCTAGTCTGAGGCTGGATTTTGTACAACGCAAGATGAGCAAGACAGGTTCAAATATCAGCCCACATGTTGAGCATTGAAGTCCCGTGATGCATGATCAGCCTAAGACGGAACGCTACCCAATATTATCTATTCGCCTCAAGAGATTCTATCACCTCGGTTCTGTCTATCCTCATCAGAGACATCTGTAATCTGCATCAGCCGGCTCGGTTCCGCTTGGTCTAAAGCGCAGGCCATCATTTTCTCTCGAAGTATAGTGAGCAACGCAGGATCACCTGTTGTTCTCAAGGATGTGATCAAGCTGCTCAGGGCGCACAATATCTCTCGTGGTCCAACATTGATGGATCCAACATCTGCTAGATCAGGAGCACAGATTATAACATCCGCCACGGAACTTGCAACCTCGAATAATTTTGACATCTAATACAAAAATCAGTTTTGCGCAGAGGTAGGCGTGGACTTTTAAGGCCTACCATTCCAGGACCATGAGCTTCCAGGGCACAAGAGGATAAGGTAGTCAACTTCGACAGGAGGTCTCTAGCCACAGACATCGGGAATGAGACACTGAGTCCCTGGTCATTCGGATCCGTAGTGGCATCGACGTATGGAATCGCCGCCTTCCACAGAACAACACGCAGCCAAGAGTCGGTCACCACAATGTCAGCCCGTTGAACTTCACTGTCGCAAAGTGGCAACGGGTGTGTCCGGCGTAATTGAGAGCTTATGGCTCCCAGTAAGCCATTGCGCTCTGACCTTATGTCTGGAGGACAGGCATCGTCAAAAGACTGAAAGAGCATGCATAGGCTACAAAACGCCGACCCAAGTCCGGCGTCTTGGTCTGGTCGTAGCTCTGGAAGTGTTGGGCTGAGTTTGAAAGTAGGAGGTAAGTCACCCTGTTGAAGACAGTGAGCTCTGTGGGTAAGTTAGCATCGTTGACTTTTTGAGCGGGAGATACTTGAGATTGACCTGTCGGTGATGAACAGGATCCATGCGATGCGGAGATGATATTGAGTTACATCTGGGTGCAAATCGGCATAAAATACGTCTTGATGAAGGCCCAACATGTGGGCGTACGTGATAGCCTCCCGTAGCATCAATGTGGACTTTGTGATTTTACCCATGTTGGAATAAAACACATGTAGGAAGAAACAGGTAAGTAATGCGTCGATGGCCCGGTGCTTTGGATATTCGAGCATGAAACGGGTGTTCTCAGCTTCGCGGGCCATTAATTGATGAGAATAGCTACCAATTTCTTCGACGGAGAGGTGAAGCTGTGCCACGGTTGCGGCACATACCGACGCCGCAAGTCCGTAGGCGACCCGGTCATCGGCATCGCGGACTCGGGAAAGAAGCGATTCTCGGTCGACGACAGGCCAGACAACGTACAAGAGGTTATGATATATGCTTAAATAATAGTTGAACAATGATAGGGGTATCCGACGGTGAGTTTGATGAGCGAACGGAGGCTGAGAGCTGTAATTGCTGCGTATATCAACGTCGCTCTGGCTGGTCGGGGAACCTTCAATATCGCACGACACACTCTCTTGTGCCGAGGCCCTCTTTCGCGGAGACCCAGTTTCGGATTGAGTTCCATAGTTCCCCTGACCTTTTGTCTGCTCAGAGGATTGCTGGATCTGGAGGATTGCCTCCTTCGTCCGCTTCCTAGGTCCTTTCGGGCCAGATTTCTTACGTTTTCGGGTGTATGAACAGGGTAAAGAGATTGCAAGGCAAGCCTCACAAGGCGACTCGCCGTTGCATTTGATCTTTCTGATAGAGCAAGAGTCGCATGCGCGAGGCATTTTGATTGGTAAAGATGAAGTGATATTGAAGAAGATGAGGAGAGTTCCGCTAGGTTTGCCCTTGACGAACGAGACCAAGCCGGCTCTTATCAAACACCCACCTTCAATCTAATTACCCCACCCGCCGGAACCGGAGGGTTATACAGAGGCTACGAAAGTTTCGCCTGGTGTGTATGCAGTTCATACCGGACGTAGGCTCGTTAATATTTGTATAGCACTATTCAGAAGGGCAATACAGCTGGTGTTTTGCAGGGCAGCATTGCCAAGGCATGGGCCCGCCTATTTTTTCCCCGGCCGTCTGAGTTGATACGCAAAGGAGTTGTCTACCGTATATCGGCCGCGTGGATCACGCATTGCCAGTTTTCCGTTTGATCCCCTCAGTGTGCACATAAGATGGATGCACGACCTAAAAGCTGATGGTAAGTCTTGTTGATGTTCTCCGTTGTAATTCCCCCGTGCACGTCCCTATGTCGTTAGTCCGTCATGCTCTGCTTCTTGGCTTTAAAGGATGAGTTTCTCTCAACAGGTTTTTGCTGTTCAAAGGCCTATGCTTATTGCTACTCGCAGAAGAGGGCGTATACTATGCAACGTGTCTGCTATTATCTATTTAGTGATATTTAGGTTACTTGAAAGAAAGTCTCTCGAAGGTTAGTAGCTAGAGATGATCCCTCGGAGGAGAGATGATACGCGCTAGGGACCGGGGCGTTGCGAAGGAGATAAAGTCCAGGCTTTAAGTCGGAAATAAATGGCCATGCCTCCTCTTGGGACTCCTACCGGTGTCTACATATGGCGGCTTTGGTACTCTCATGGCGATTGAGGCTGTAGAGAACTGTAATCTTGAATACTAGTATCTGAAATACTACTTTACGGTTGGAACAACATACCGCTTCCTACCTAAGTTCGGGGTGCTGGCTGGGTGCAGTTCACAACTTCGCACCGGCGCCTTTCAAGGAATAAGTACACAACTCCCTTTTATCTGGTTTCCTGGACGTATCGGGGCTTTGAGAGGCAGGATCATGATATCCAAACTGAGAGTCTTGACAAGATCATGTGCAGTCTGATTCAGAGTTGAGAGCAAAAGTGGGACTCAAAAGGTCCAGTACGTACCTAGCAATTGAGCTCTCGGCGACGCAAGAACGCAAGGCCGACAAAAGCGGGCCCCGAGCAAAAAATCCGTCGCGCGAAATCCATGTCACGTAGCTCTTCAACAATCCGCATCGCCGCCATCTCACCCGTCAATCCATCTCCTCCATATCCATATCGCCCTCCTTGTGAAACTGCAGAATGGCTCTCGATCACGGACGAGACCCATGCCCCTGGGTCGTTCTGAATGACTTTGGCGGTGCCTTCTCCATGGGGGTACGTTCTGATCACCTAGCGCTGTGCTGGCTCTTCCACCTGGACCTCTCCTTGAATCCACCCAGAATGACTGACTCTCTTGCAACAGGCGATAGGCGGCACCATATGGCACGGCATCAAAGGCTTTCGGAACAGCCCATACGGCGAGCGACGCATAGGCGCCATCACAGCGATCAAGATGCGGGCCCCCGTATTGGGAGGCAACTTTGGTGTTTGGGGCGGTCTTTTCAGCACCTTTGACTGCGCGATCAAGGGCATACGACGGAAAGAAGATCCTTGGAATGCGATCGGGGCGGGCTTCATGACCGGCGGATCTCTGGCAATACGGGGTGGCTTTCGGGCAGCGAGAAACGGCGCCATCGGATGCGCTGTGTTGCTTGCGGTGATCGAGGGCGTTGGCATTGGGTTCCAGAGGATGATGGCGGGCTCCACAAAATTAGAGGTGAGTTGACAAAGCCCCCTGATGCCGTGACCATGTTGATTCTCGAGGCGATTCTTTATACTGACAACTCCATCTCGTATAGGCACCCTTGCCTCCACCCGAGCAAGCTCTGGCATGAACGGCTCCGATTACCGATATCCCCTCCTCTCCGCGCTCTTCCACATTGTATTTCTAGTCTTGTTTCGAAGTTTATAATCGCCCAATCTCGGAGGATGTACAAGAGCTCATGGCGTTACCGGCATCGCTAATCAAAAGGGAGACCGAATGCATTGTATTATCTCTTCTCTTTTTTGTACCTAACCGCACCATTTTCTGTGGTGCTGCCACCATGGAGCCGCCCGCAGGGTAGGAGTTTGTTTGCCTCATCCCAACCGCAGAGGGCTTGTATAATATCCATGTATCCTAGACTGGGGGCTGCTATCTGGGCTGGTAATGAAAATTGGCCTAAAATTCTAGGCACTGATGATCATCTTGTTTTCTTCTCATCTGCACATATCAGGAGGGCCGTTGCTTCAGATCGGTCGCTTCTCCGATGTCGGGGTATCGGGCAGCGAGATGCGTGACGGTTTCCTCTCTTAATTACCAGGTCAACACAACACCATATACGTTATGCCCTCCAGATCAGATATAACCTGTGGCGGTGCAGGCCAAGCAGCTCTTCCTACTGAGATAATCGAGGATGCTGCTCATTCTCTTATCAACTATCGAGACACCGGTCTGGACCGCCAAGTATTCGTACCGGATGAGAGCACCTGGAACCTCTCTCGGGATGCCGCCATGGTCTATTACTGCGATAACGAGACGGTTGAGGGCGTGGAGGCCGCTGGGTTTCCTAAGTCCCTTGAGCCGGGGCTCAAATACCTAATGAAAAACAAGCCTGAAAAAGTGTCATTCATAGCCTGGATGGCTGGGCAAGCCAAAGCTGAAGCTATGCAAGCTTCAATTCAGGGCAAAGGTCGCTATCTTTTGCGCCTTGTTGTCTGTTTATCAATACTGTAAGTTTAACGGCGATGAGACACTGCAGTCTAGACGGCCCAAGGACTAATTATACCTAGATGAAACTGGTTTTTGCGAATAACTCATCAGGTCATAGTTCCCACTGCTCTTCCATTACATCCCACCCCTGAGCTAGAATCTGCTCGATGGGCTCCTCGACCCAGACATCTGTCCGCGACTCGTCTCGTGTGCAAATGTAGCCGCGAGCGCCGCTGATGTAGTTGCAAAGATCGCCTATACTTCAGATTGCCATTAAAAGTGAGCTCATAAACAAATACCACCACCTACATCAAATACTACAACTAGTTGACCACATCGAAACATGTCGCCTCAATCTTCAACCTCAAACTCATCGTATTCTCGTCCCAGCACGGCGGCCGCCCCGAATCCGTCTCCTGAGACAGCTCCTCCATGACGAAACGTAAATGCTCCCGGGTGTTCATATTCCAGACAATAGGGATGTCTCCACCATGTGTCTCGTACATGTAATCGGCGCTGACCCTTAACGTATCCATCTCATGATCCGTGAACTTCCTGAGTCTCAAAGGACCCGTCTTAGGAAGAGGCACCTCGGCGAAGAGGTCCACTTCCCCAGCTGCCTTGGGGTACACGACCGAGATTGTCTCCAGCTGAGGCAGCCCAAACAGAGCGTAGGGCATGTTGAGGCCTACCTCTGCAACGCGGAGCGCGAGGGCTACGTGCTTGACCGAGGAGGTCCAGCCGTCTCTTCGGCACATGCTGCAGAAATTGAAGAAGCAGTCGACGCCGACGTAGAGAATGTCGGTTTGGGGATTGTATATGCGGGTTTGGGGGATGCTTTGGGTTGCTGTTTCGCGGGCTTCTCGGCAGGTTGCCATGAGCGAAGAGTAGGGATTCCGGACGGTTAGCTGTGCATCTCTGCCCTTGGGCATCAGGCCTTCTGAGAGGATGCAGACGCCTGGTTGTTCGACAGTGGAGGGGAGAGAAAACTGCCATATTGCCCGTCGAAGCTCGAGGGGAAGTTGTGAGAATGGCTTGAAGCTGGGAGCTGAAGGAGTCATTGTGTTGCTTAGTTGGATCGCGATTGTGCATACAGCCTGTATTTTGCCGTTGAATAGTTGGATTTCTGGTCAGAATTTATACAGGCCTCGATATTTAAGAAGCTCGCATCCAAGGAATGTGTCTGCCTGGGTTGCCTCCCGTCTTGTCGATTCTGCTGCGCCGCCTCACTCAGGTCTGCTTCGCCCACCCAGAAACTCAACAGCCAATCACTACACGCCGCCGTGGCTGACTGCTTTCAAAATAGTAAGGGCATTACTCAAGGCAGATTTATCCACTCGCTCTTGTCGCTTGTGGCTAGTCTGCCTGTTGCGCAGTGGTTATGAATATTGCCAATTTCTTACGTCTCCCCAGCCGGCTTACAAACAAAGGCAGCCCAGATCTCAACGGCCTCACAAGTCGACTGGCAATCTACTCTGGTTTTACATCCGCCCTACTTGCACTCAAGTATAGCCCCGAGATCGCCGCAGCGCAGGTGGTCTGGAAGGGGTCTACCAAGCTCGCCGTATGCACAGCAAGCTGGAGCTCGGTTCACATGGCCGGTGGCAGAGATATCTTGGCATTCGCTCGCGGGGGCGGCAGCTGCTAGGACGATAGGGGCGATGAAGCGCCTGGTTGTCGGTGGATGTCTGCTGATAGAGCGGAAGGCGGAAGATTAATATTGATAGCCTAGATTGAAAGTAGAGTCATTGGATTGGGATGCTCATATCTCCTGAGTTGCCAGACACCTCAGCTGATGAAGAAGGCGGCCGAGGAGTCCCGAAAGCTCAGGGGCGGAGGGTCCAGCTCAACCTGAGTGTACCTTTCTAACCAATGTATGCCTAAACATTTTTTGAATGGTGTTGATCCTACTAGCAGTCATACAGGCAAACTCGTCCATTGACTTGGTCAAATGGCCAACACTATGAGGTATAGTTATGGTGTTTCTCTAGGACCATCACTACAACTACCATATATGAAATAGGGCAAGCTGGAGGGAACTTGAGCCAAACTTTAGTGGGAGTAGCCATAGTTTAGTTCTATTATCTATATCAAGCTTGCTTCATAGAACGCAGAACTATCAAGATATCTGGATACCTTGCAGCCTTCGCATGCCGACATCTTTCTTTAATCCACTGCTTTGTGGGTGCAAATGTCATATAGGCATGTTTCTCGCATACCATTCTCTTCTCAGACCTATGACACTTCTCCCCTCATCCTTACTCGTCATCGGCAAACCGAACCGCATACTCCTCCTTATAGGCCCTCAGTTGCTCCATCTTCATCCGTACCAATGGTTTAAGCTCCGCCTGCATTACCTCATTAAGCAAGCTGAAGCCATTACCGTCTACCTGATTATGCAAAGCATGCCAATATATGTCGTCTATATCCAAGCTCGTCCTTGCGGCGTAGTTAAACCAGAAGCGCCCAGTCTTCCATGAATCCCTCATTCGGGTAGAAAGCTGTGGCTCCCTCTCTAGCCGTTTATCTCCATCTGCAGCCGACTTTTCTTCCGCTCGCTCTAGCCCTCGCAAGAACTGCTCCATCCTGGGGACATACCGTGCTAAGAAGTCATCCATGCTATTCCGGTTAAGCCACACGTCTGGCCCTCACAGTAGCAACCACCAGGGCGGGTTACAGGTAAACTGCGCTGGCATACTATTTGTGAACTTAAAGTTAAGCACGGCGGTAATTCAAAGGGTGTTTAGGTCGATAAGCATGTTTGCAGGTTACATATTGTCGCAGAAGACTTTAAACGGGTCATTATCATTAATGCAGTATTTTGGGATAAGTTACTTAAACCGATAACGGGCGATAAAACGCCTTTAAACATCGGCCTCGTCTTTAGTGAGGTTGCGCTAAGTCTTAAGATGCAGGAGACACTAGTTTGAAACCGCCTAAAAGAAGTCACTTACACAATGGAAATACACAGTTGGGAGTTAGTCTATTAGATACCCTATTCCGGTTGCCAACTCGTTTATATTATATATTAGGGGCCTACTAGTAATAGTCTATATCCCTAAAGCATCCTTAGAGATAGCTCTAATAAGAGGGAACTCAAGCCGAGAGATTTAAAGAATATAGTCGGCTAGTTAATTATAGATAGTGTTAAGTATTTCCTCTTTAATGGCTGGGTTAAAAACCATATCTACATCCTTATCCTTAGTTAGCTATTTAAGGAACATTAAGAGTTAGGTCCCTTAAATGAAATCCATGATAATAAATAGGCCTAACTGACATAGACTCTCCTTAGCTAAACCCCAGCAGCGTATACAAGGTAGGGGAATAGTGGTGTGCTGGCGGAGGTACTAAATAATATACACTTTGTTTGCGACCTTTTCGGTCCTCCACGGCGAATTTGTATAGCCTGGTTTCGCAAAACGAATAAGAACGCTTGGTTGTTGCCCCCTAAATCCGATGTAGAAGCTAAGATTAAATAATCCCTTTAAGAAACTAAGGTACTCCCCGGTTCCTTTGCCAGCTAAGCGGGCATTAACAAATGCCACGACTTTGTCTCTCGCGTCGATAAGCTGACGTATCCAAGCCCGACATTTATCGTCGGCGTTTGCCTGGGCAACTTTATCGTAGGCCGTCATTTTCGCCGTGGTGCTTTGATAGTTGCGTGAAGATGTCGATAGAGAAGAGGATACGGCGTGGGCAAAAGGTTTGATTGTAACTGATCACTCAGTTGAGTGGTGGCAAAGCAGCTGCTTTTCGGTGGGGAACTTTGGGTCATTAATAAGCTTTCCCGGTGGCGTATGAAGCTACCATACAAAATATATAGAGTAGTGATATTGGTACGAACAGACTTTTCTAAATGCACAAACAAGTATAAATATTTAGGTAGCCTTTACATAGAGATAGAGGTACCCTTACAGTATGAATACAGTGTCGCACAGTATGGGCACAGTATGGGTTAGGGTTAGGGGTTAGGGTGGTTAGGATTGGTTAGGATTAGGGTTAGTCTGGTTAGGATTCGAGTTAGTCTGGATTACTTCCCTAAAGAGGTATAGCTTGTTCGTGCATTTAGAAAAGTCTGTTCGTACCAATATTAATACTCGATATATATCCCGCAGACTGACTGGTGTTGTAAACTCTTGTATACCATGGCTAGTGAAATCAGCGCCCTCTGCTTCAACTCGTCGTTCTTTATCCATTTACACTTGCACTTGCTGGTAGACTCGTTCCAACCGCCGCAGTAGCTCCGGCATCAATAGGTAGGATAGCTCCTGTAATCCACCTGGCGTGGTTGCTTGCAAGAAACACAACCGCACAAGCCGCATCCCATCCTGTGCCCTCAGTCCCCAGTAAGCTTCGCGCCTTTCTAGCTTCTCTGGTCTCATCTGTCATTCCTTTGGCGTACATCATCGGAGTATAGAGCATCTTCAAGCAGTCAGCCAATATTCTCCATCGTTGGCTTTGTGACACCCACCCCAGGACAAACGCAGTTGACCCTGATGCCATCTTTGGCGTGATGTGCTGCCATTGCTCGGGTCATGTTGACAACAGCACCTTTGGCGGTTGGGTAAAGAAGATGCGGTGTTCCGCCTTTGAGCCCTGCAACGCTGCCCATGTTGACGATGGAACCTTTCACCTCGCCTTCGTTCTTGGTCATTGCAGGTATGGCGTACTTGGCCATCAGAACCATGCTCGACACGTTCACTTCTAGGCCTGCTGACCAGTCGGCCATGTCCACATCAACAGCTGTGCCAGAAGCGCCCGCTATCCCAACGTTATTGACAAGTATGTCTAGCCGACCGAACTTTTCGAGGGCTAGTGCGACGACTCCTTCACAGTCACTTGCAACTGTGACGTTACCTTGTGTAGCAGTTGCGCGGCTGGGGCTCGGTCTCTGGTTCGCCATATCGGCTGTCTTTGATGCCCATTCTAGGTTCAGATCGAGACATATCACATTGCAGCCCTCATCTGCTAACATGATTGATATTGCACGGCCATTTCCAATGCCATCTCCAAAGCAGCCAGCTCCCGTGACGATGGCGACTTTGCCTTTCAGCGATCGAGAGGGGGGTTGAGTGGGTATTTCAGATGACATTGTATCGTTTCGCTGTCTTGAAGATTGTCGTAGTCGAACAAGAGATGGTACTTGTTCAATTTATCCCGTGATTCGCAACTGCTAATAGACGTCATCCTCTGCGGACACGGATTGTGGAGTTGAGGACCTTGAGCCGAGGCACGATGAGACCCCGCCAAATCTATTGGTAATCATCTAAGTGAGACAACCCTCAACAGCTGGTCCATGATAGCTTCATCACATTCGGTTCTTGCTCAGTCCCAATCCCTTCTCAAACATGTGCGACTTCTCCGAGTACGGCGGTAAATCTCAAGAATGGCTTGCCGTAGAAGCAAGCCTGCCTCCCCCTCCTGTCTTTGAGAGCCTTAAGGAGAGGCAGACGGTGGTGAACCAAGGACGAGAGGAGATGTCGGCACAGGGCATGCAACTATTGGCGCCATCTATCCGTATCAAGGATCACGACATTCTCGCAAGAGACGGAACCGTGGTCCAAGCACGAAGCTACAGGCCCGTAGCAGCTGGCGATGGTGATCGTCTCCCCATCTACATCCACCTCCATGGCGGCGGCTACATGTTCGGTTCACTCTCGTCAGAAGATTCCATATCCAGCCGCATCGCGCTTGGTTCGATGGTGACTGTAGTCAACGTCAATTACCGCCATACGCCAGACGCTACCTTTTCCACAGCATGGGAAGACACAGAAGTTGCATTTCATTGGGTGCACGATCACATCGATGAGCTTCTTGGAAACCCTAGTCAAGTTGTGATTGGAGGTATCTCTGCGGGTGCTCAGCTTGCAGCTGCTTTGACGCTGAAGCAGAATGTCTCGCCAGATGCTCTTTCGAGACCCAAACTTGCCGGACAAGTCTTGATGATCCCTGCTCTAGTACATCCAGCCTGCTACGAGTCTCAGCTTGAGCAGCTGAAGGACCCCTCACTTTCATCCTACATCGAGAACGAAGAAGCCCCCAGGCATGGTCCGGACCTTCCGGGTACAAATGTAAGGCAACTTTACAGAACTGCGACGTTTTGCGGGCGGCTAATACATGGGCACTGGCCTCACGCTCTACCTTCAGCGCGTTAAAAATGGGGAAAAAAGGGAGTAGAGAAGGAGGCCATACAAATTGGGTGAGGCGATGCTACTGCTTTTTTGGTGGCGTTATCTTAGTGGCTTGGCTGGCAAGGACTTTTGAAAGCTTCCTCTGGCGGCAAACCTTGGTGTTGTTTAATAATGGCATTACAAATCATAGTAACCCGGAGAACCCGGACAAGTTAATTGTCGCAGCCCTGCACCATACGGTTCTCGGATTGAACGCCTTTCGCTCGGACACACCAAGCTTCCGGTCCTTGACGAAACAAGGTGAAAGGGGAGAGTAGGGATAACGGCGGTGATTCTGTCTTCCGCATATCCGGCGCATGAGCAGAAAGTCGCGAAGGAACCAGGAACCGCTAATATAAGCGCTAACGCGGTAGGACGTCGTCGAGAGTGGAGTTAACCAGATAGGCGATTGTCATCTTGGCGTACCTCTTCGCGAGGCAGCGGGAGCTAGGGACCCATAGAGGAGACGGCAAACCCGGCTGCTAATCTTAAAACGGGAACCTCTTCTATGTTGTATATGTCATACAGTATTTAAGTGGGCAAGTTGCTTATGCAATTAGAGTTCTTTTGTATCACAATGTAATTAATATAGGAAAGTTTGAGATTTAATATTAGCTTTAAAACTAACTGCCTCTACGACAAGCCGGCAGTTCTGTTGCCTGTATTAGCAAGGGCGTGGCAAGAAAAGCAAGCAAGTAAGGAAAGTTTGAGATTTAATTGGCATTAAAAACTAACCTGCCGTAATCTTAACCTTGTCTCCCCGCTTCTCGAGAAACAGTGCCATCACTTCTTTCTCGCTCCTTCCATTCCCCGCCGCGGCCTTAACCACATTTGCCGTAACTTTAACCTCTTCTCCCCTGCTTAAGAGCACCTGCATCACTTTAACGCCGCCTTTCAAGGCCGCTGCGACAGCCGCTGTGCGGTAATATCCTCCTTCTGCATTAACGTCAGCATTCTTATCGAGTAGTATCTAGACAACGCCCTTATAGCCTTCTGCCGATACTGCCTGCAGTGCTATGCCGTAGTATCCAACTCGGGCGTTAATATTAACACTTCCCTTTATTAATATATCGTTGACAACTGGCAGAAGACTAAAGCAGCTCGCTAACACCAAATCAGTCTGGTCAGTCCGGTTAGTTTGGTAACTCTAGCCCAAAAGCCTGCGCAGGGAAATTAGCCCCCATACCCTCGCCTAGGCTCCAGAGATACGCAAAGCATCCAAGCATTTTTATGAGAATTATCTCTCGCAGCTATATCCTGCAAAGTATAATAAAACAGCCAGTTAGTAGCAGCATAATTAATCTTCTAATATTACCCCGCTTTAATAAGGCTCTCATACTAATTGTATAAGGAAGTGATTGTCAGCAAGTGGCGCGCTACGGGCCTTAGTCTTACGCTAGGTTTACACGAATTTAGAGGTTTCTTAGTATTTATACTTAAAAGTTTGCAATCCTCGGTAGTTAAAGGTTTGCAATCCTTTAATTTATTAAATATTAGCTAAAACCTTGTACAAGTAAGGGCAGGTATTGTAGTTAGTTGCTAAGCCTGTTCTGTAACATAAGGCTCCTGGCTCTGCCCGCTTTTAAATAATAAAAGCAGTCAAGTGCTAAGGTCTAACATATAAACAGAATCCAGGATGCTAAGTGCTACCTATATAAATATAGTCGCCCGCCAGCATTCTTTCCCTAATCTCAGTATCCTCTTTATTATATTTCCTCAAGCTGATTTATATGACCCAACAATTTACCGCAGTAATGGTCCCACGAACGAAGCTTGGACAGATTATAACCCTGTTCATCTTTGCACTCATCGCACCGGTGTACTCCCTCGGCTGTCAAGCTGTCGTCATTTCTTGGATTCACTCCTTTAATATTCCTCAAAGGGATAACTGCAATTTGTACTGCAACACAGGCCAAATGACCCGAGACTTTGGCGCGAGGTTGGTGCTCGACGATCCATGCCAAGGCGACGATGGATTCTCCACTTTTATTCCCGAAATTAAGACCCTCCCATGTGTAACTGCATGTGGAAATTCACAAACCTGTCGTTGCATTATTCGCACTACAGCTTTCCGAGTTCACAAAGACAATCAGTACAGACCGGATAAGGGCCTGGTTTCTTGCCGGATTGGAGACTACGTTGCGAGGGTAACGAAAAGGCAATATGTGGAGCCAGGGCAATCCTCGGCGAGACTGGAATACTACGTCCTCGGGTTTATTTCCAATGATGATGTTCACTGTAAGAAGCAGTAGGAGTTGTAAGTATGACGCATATTACAAAGAATGCCAAACACCAGTGCTAACTGATTATAGCTTGGCTAAGTAAGGGTTAGGATTAGGGTTACTATATAGGTATAAGTTTTTTGCCGTGCTGAGGTTTTCCTATATCTAGCTATGAATAAAGAAAATAGTATCCCTTATTGTGACGATCGTGTGTTTTCCCGGTGCGGGTCGTCAGTGACGTTATCCACAAAGTCTCGCAAGTGGATGGTATTCGACAAGGTCGATTACCGAGACATGTTGAATAGCGGTTGAAGGTTGACGGAATGTGTGGAAGGGGAGCTGGGACTCGGAGGCGGTGCGGACGGCTTGTATGGAGAGCAATTCCAAATCTTTAGCGGGACCGAGAGCAAGCATGCGGGAGGGGCCTCCGCTCAGAGTAGGAAAAGGGGGAGAAAATCAAGTATTCTCGGTGTAGATGGATGAAGGGCAAGCAGGAGTGGAACGGAGTGCGTGGGGAGGTGGAAGGACAAGCGGCATATTTGGCACGCAGGGAGGGTTGGATCTGTATCACGAGAAACAGTAGGGCATGGTCCGGTTGTGTGGCAGACAATAATAGAGATCCCAGGGTCGCCAGAGTGAATAGATTCAACTTGATATGGCCGGGCAGGATGGAGTCCGCTGGGTTCGGTCTCGGCTTTTCAGCTGCTCAGGATTCTCATCTAGGCGTCAGCATAGCTGCCTAATAAACCACCCAGCGCTCTGGACGGCGCGTTTGTGCGCAACGGGCGAGTCTACGCTCTGCGTTATGTACTGGATGACGAGTTGGCAGCTTCGATAGGAGCCGGGGTTGCGGCACCAGCGAGCAAGGAGAGGTCACTCGGGGATTAAGAGTATCGTATATCTTATTAAGGAAAAGGAAGAGTCCAGATCTTGGTCTACCTGACGCCGATAGCTGAGCATGCTGAGGATCGGGATGGCCATGTCGAGGTGGTGGTGGAGGCGTCCTTGATTGACCTGGAAGATGTCTCCCGGGTTGTCTCGTCGGCGAGCCCATATGCTTTCTTAGAACTGGGCGGCTTCTTTCTGGGTCGGATTCGGGATGGCAAAGGGGATTCTCGTGTCTTCGGTTGGGCGCCGGCTGCTTATTAACGATGCGTTTATCTCAACCGCGAGGCTGTCCTACCGCTTGAAGCCGGAGTCAATGTCTTCTCTAACTGCATAATACTTGTGGGGCGGTGGGGGCCCCACCAGTCACCGCACAGTTGATGGGATACTTTATTAATGTTCCGGTCAGCACTTTGCCTCTTTAGGACGTCTACCGAGAAATGCGCCCTAGCACAACACGACGCAGCAAAGCACTGCACTGCACAGTACTTCAAACCGGGGGGCAGTACAACAACCCCAGCATAAACCCAAGTTCGGCTGCAAAGCTGAAAAGCTTGTACTTCTAACTATGACGGCAAACCCCTCTCTAGATTCTAGAAAGGTATAAGTATCTGCCATCTCTCCCTCACTTCACCCCCAAAACACAGGTCTCAAACTTGGAGCTATTTCATTCCATCATATCCCTCTCAATCCACACCAACCGCGATCCTTCACACTCTACCTGCTGCACACCTAATCAGAGATGTCTAGGGACGGAACCTCCTGGTATTGCCTACCTCCCGAGATTCGAAACGAGATCGTTGGTCTCCTGCCAGTTCTCGGCGGGAGGTGCAGCCTGCTCGCGACCGTTGCCCGAGACTGGCAATCAATTATCGAGCCGCTCAACTTTGCCGAGATCAGCCTGACGGTACCGCGCCTCGCTGACCTCAACTCTCAAGCTATTCTGTTCCGAAAGAGAAGCCAGATTCGCTATATCTGGTTTCGCGTGGAACTGAAGCAGTACGATTGCAGCCAATGTGCTAACACTGACCGGGACCGTTGGGGCTTGGACAATATCGACAACCAATTCATCGCGGATGCGTTTGAAAGCTTGTTCACGATACTCAGCGCATGGGAGCCTTGCGGTGACTTGGTCCTCGATATCAGTGTCTACTCGCCCAGTGATAGCCAGCACTGGTTCAAGTACCTCAGCTTCTGCTCAGACACCAACCTAGGCGAGTGCTCGTCTCGCCGTGGACACGAACAAGGAACGACCGTGATACATGACCCGGCTCATGGCTGGGTTGCCGGGCAGCAGGTCCTTGCTCCTGAATATCTCGCCATCGAACAGACATTCGACGAGATCATGGGCGAGGGGCCTTTCGACGACGAGGAACCCGAGATGCAGTGGTGGCGAGGTCTCCCCTTCGTACCCGTCGTCGGGGTCGTGCTCCTTCGGCAGCAGGCCCGCCGACGATGGAAGCCGGTTGCGCTTGCCAACATGCTCACACGGTTCCCTAACATGAAGGAGCTTTGTTACGAACCCTGGAGGGAGTGGGATGGAATTGAGATGCAAACCGATAAACGCAAGTGCTTGCTTGACCCCTGGCAATTTAGTCGACGCAGCCGCTGACCAACCAGAATACAGGCAACCAGACGCTGATCGAATCTTTTCCCCGGACGAAATTGTGCAAGCTGACGATATTCGAGAACTTCAACGAGTCATACCCGGAATTATATTACCAGTGTCCCGCTATCAGGGTGCCGAACCCGGCCGTGAGCCGGAAACTTGCCCGCTCCAGCCTGCACCTCACGACGCTATCCGCCTCTTTCGTGGCCGACGCTGGACACTTCTTCGCAGCGCGTCAAGATTTATGGACGTGGGATAAGCTCACTTCTCTGGCGCTGACTTCGAGGGTCCTCACTAACGATGCGGACACCTCGGATATCAACAACATGCTTCGAGACGCCGCTGCCGCAGCGCTCAAGATGCCGAGACTTGACACGATGGAGTTATGGAACGGCAGACGGGGTGTGGCAATGCTCTTTCGCTACCAGAGGGCTCGAGATGGGCAGTTGGCCATCATCACGGTACGGGGGACGTCGGAGCTTGCTCTAGGGATTGCGGTCACCCAAGCTTGGGATGTGGTCGCCCACCGGCATTGCCATGGCAGGGTCGTCGTACAAACTTCTTTGATCGATCCAGACGTGATTCGATGCCACGGCGATGCGATCCGCCAGCTGGGACTTTCGACTGAGGTCGTTAGGCCTGTCTCGCTGCGGCAAATCCTCAGCGAACATAGGTTTCGGGCGTGAGATCATCACCATCATCATCATCATCGTCATCGTCATCGTCACCATGCACAAAATCTGAGTATTCCCTCGCCTTGACCTCGTCACATCTCCTTTGCTATGCACCCTTCAGGGATTAGAAATATTATTTATTAACTAACTAACACGTACCAATACTTCCTTACCTATAGTAATTCGCGTATAAGGTAAGTATCTTTAAAATTTTGCCACTAATTATCACGTTCCTTATTAATAAATTATCAAATCATAAGGCAATGTTTAGGCCCTTAACCCTGTTAAATAAGAGAACGGCGACTTTGTGGAGAAGAAATCCAATTTTTTGATATATTAAATCCCTGAAGGGTGTACAGCAAAAGTGTAAGGGTACCCTACAATAGGTACTGATGCATCTGGGCCACATCTGCCTGGTCATGTCGTTCACAAGTACCGACAAAGTCTCCCCGCTAAGCGCCTGACATCGCTTGGAGTCTCACGCATCTAATAAACGCCGAATTATCCTTCGCGCGTTTCTGGTCTGCTGCTGCCCTCCCTCTCTCAAGACTCCCACCAGCAGCGCTTAACAGACATAAAAGAGGGCAACCGCTCTGACAACAGAGAATTCCTTATATATTCATCTTCACTCTGTCATTTCCCCAACCCTTTTAAAATGCGTCAACGCGGCGGGTCTCGTTTCTCAAACGAGTCAGTAGACTCTTTCAGCTTACAAGACGATAATAGCTTATTCGACACCGACCCCACCAATAATTCGGACGCAGAATTTGACTTCGACCTTTAAGATGCTTGTCTACTAAACAGAAGGATTCTAGACGGGTTATCAGACTCCCTCGGTTTGCACGATAATGTCAGTGGGCCAGAGGGCGAGGCTGGCCAAACATTCACTATCAAGGATGCAAACAAAACCATGACGAGTGTCGTCATCACATACTTGAATTATGGTGTTTTTGAACCCCAGCTCTCCAACAGGGTGATTCCACAGGTCCAGCATGGAGCAGTTCCGACCAAGGTTGTCAACTCCGTCTTTCATCGATCAGCAGAAGTGTCAAGGCCCAAGGCCGATTTAGGGACGTTGAAGAGTCTTGCAGTTCCATTAGAACCATCAGCCAGGTTATTCTGTTGAGAATATGCTCAATTCCCAGTATCATCCCGTATAATCCCCCTGATAAAAGTTATCGCCGGTTCTGTTTCTGACCATGAATACCACGAATTTCTGAAAACGAGTACAACCTCCTGAGGCGAGCCAAGGGTATAAGGCCCCGGTGCGCGGTTAGCATATTGCGTTGGATTCAGGATCCCCGGCCAGAAGTGTCGGTTGTGCTGCTTGACTACCTTGTACATCTGGAGTACCTGACGCCGCATCTCGGCGATTGGCTCGTCAATCCCGCCTTGAACGATGTCTGGGCGCGACAGAAGCACATCGCTCATCGCCTCCTCCTTCAAAAACTCCATCTTGGCTTCAGTTGTGGCGTTGGGCGTCTTCTGCACGAATTCCTGCAGGGCCATCAAGTCCTTCATCAAGCGAATCTTGATGAGCGTCAAGGCCACGAAGAAGGACAGCTCGATGTGCCGGGGGCTTTCTTCCACGGGCTCAAGCGCGTCCTCCCCGTGGAGGTCGAGGTACGGCAGATCCGTGTTCCCCCACTCATATGTCGAGTCCGGTCCGACGGCCCACCACTTGATGAAATCGTACGCGTCCTGGTCCCTCCCGAGTCGGAGATACAGCGCTGGAACCATGGATCGAACACCCATGTTGTCGCCTCGGGAGAGACGGAGCATGTCCAGACAGTTGTCGAGTGCGGCCTGTACGGCCTCACCTGTGCGGATGTTGAGGAGGGCTGAGATGAAGTCGTGTCGAGCTTGCATGTACGGGCGGGTACCGTGGAAAGTCCAGAAACTGCCCACGACGGTCTCGAATGGGTTCGGCGGCGTCGAGATATCGCCTGGGTGTGCCCTCAGGGCGGCCTCTTCCCCTTGGAGCTTGCCTCTGGTTTGCTTTATCAGACCGCATGAGACCTTGTGCCTGGGTCGGTCGGCTCTTTGGTGTTCAGCACCACAGTAGTTGACGACTTGGCAAGCGCCGCAGAGGAGGAGTCTGGCCCCCTGTAAAGTGGCCATGCATGGGTGGGCATTGCAGTGTTTGTAGGGAAGGCCGAGATTCATGCGCGGCATCTTGTCTGGCTCGGATAGTTCTCGGAATTTAGGCTCTACGTGTTAATGTAGCCGGAGAAACGGTTTGTTGGGCCGCTAAACAACCATCGTGGGAGTTGTGGCGACTAGTGACCGACCAGGCAGGCGGTCGCACCTAGCAGAATCGCCGTCCGGAATTTAATATATCCGCAAGTCGAAACCTATTGCCAGCATGCTAATATTTGATAGGTGTTTTAAGGAGTTGTTGGTTCTTGTGAGATATTAAGTATCTACCCAGACGAGTTCAGAGCGACAAGGTGGGAGCCGGTGTGCTTTATATAATTAGCGGATCGTGCTCCTAGTTGATAATGGAGGTAGCTAGGCACGCTAGGTTTGTTAATATCCAATGTAGCTAGTGACCCGCTAAGCATAGGGGGGGTTTATATTATTGGAGAGCCAGTAAGCCGGAGAGTGTAGCCAGAGCTATCCGTCGATACTCTGGGTACTCTGTAGACTCGGCAGAAATAAAGTCGGTCGGTCAGGAACCCGAATAGGTATGCTGTCGCCAAAGTCTCTTGTTGGGCTGTTTCATCACTTACCATGCCACGAAACAACGGTCCTCAATATAGCTATCGAGAGGACAAATTATGATGGGACCCAATTCTTGTTGGAAGAAGGCGCCCAGATTCAGGATGTAGTACGGATCAACGGTCAAGTATCGATCACCCGAACTGTGCCACGGCTCTCCACGCTGCCGTCGCAGGATGCTCTGGTCGACTGCTTGATTGATTCTGGAGCTGATGACATGCTCGACATAATTCTTCAACGTTACATAGTCATTCCGTGCAGTCCCTCTTCCGGCGGGCGCTGCCGT
Organism: Fusarium cyanostomum; assembly: GCA_014824385.1. Taxonomy (NCBI): domain Eukaryota; kingdom Fungi; phylum Ascomycota; class Sordariomycetes; order Hypocreales; family Nectriaceae; genus Fusarium; species Fusarium cyanostomum. The sequence continues at coordinate 4,433 of JABCKW010000277.1, read as the reverse complement.
CGAGACCCTAACCGGCTTTGCCGTTTCGGCCAAGGTTCCATGAAGGTTTATTCCCGGGCAGAGTGCCTAAGAAACAAGCTTATTCCAGGTAAGCTTAAGCCTTAAATGCCGCCGCCTTTTGTACGCAGATTAAGTTAGGTGCTCCTCATGCAGCCAACCCTCGGCCAATTGTGCTAATTGCGTGATTGGAAGGATCAATTGCGATCTCTCAACCTGGTTGGACGGAATCTGGCTGCCTGGAGCCAGAGTCCGCTTTCAATGGCGTTGGAGACAATTTAACACGGCGCCACTACGTCATCTAAAACACCCGGTTCAAGATGGCACTCACCTTCCTGTTGAGGGATGGTTCATGTAATTGTTTGCCTGGCATTTCTGTCAAATGCTGAGATTGCCCTCTGAACTTCTATATGGCTCGCCTTGTCCGTGCCGAGATTAATCATGGTTAGTACATGCCACCTTTGTTCAATTATTGCCCTCGCGTGTCGAGACTCTGAGCACGTCATCCGCCATAACTGAGCTCAAGATCGGCGACGGCGCGCCCGTCAAACTTGAGTGGGAGGCAGCTCGTCATCCCCGCAAGAAAGACCCAATCAGCATATGATCCTTTGCTGGGATTCGAAGCCGTTGTGTCGCGTTGACGCCAAAAAGATACATGGATGCCTTGGCAATTAGCGAGGGCAGACCTTGTCTCTGCTATATGGACTTTGTTCCCGCATTTTCCAATTGCTTTTCCAGCATCATTCCGACCCGTCGATTCTCCTTCCATTCTTGCGCGCACATATCCGAGAGTCAGCCGGTGATTACGAGCAGACCTCCCACTGTATTCTCATCGATGCAAGTCGCCATGGCTTCCAAGATGACCACCTCGGATGATCCAGATCTCGAAACCACAGGCACGCCAAGACGGTCGCCTTGGCTTGCGTCGGCCTTTGGAGGAAAGCATGTAGCGATTGGCCCTCGAATCGAGCCGCTCGCGGAGAACCTGGTGATTGATAGCGACAGTACTACCGCCGTCGACATAGTGGAAAAGCAGCTCGCGTCAGAGGCGGGCAATACCATCCAGTACCGGACATGCTCTTGGCAGAAGACGGCGGGGCTGCTCTTCAGCGAGTACATCGTGCTCTCCATCATGAGCTTTCCGTGGTCGTACAGTCTGCTCGGCCTCGTCCCCGGGCTGATTCTCACGGCCGTTATCGGCGGCCTTGTCCTGTACACGAGTCTGGTTCTATGGGAATTCTGTCTGCGACACCCCGAGGTCCGAGATATCTGCGATATTGGCCAGATGCTCTTCTGGAATCAGCGGTGGGCCTGGTGGTGGACAGCAGTAATGTTCCTCCTCAACAATACCTTCATCCAAGCTCTCCACGTGCTCGTCGGCGCCATTTACCTCAACACCATGACCGAAGCCGATACGATCCACGCCTGCCGCACCGTCGCCTTTGCTGTCGTTGTCACCGTAATCAGCTGGGTTGGCTCCCTACCGCGCACATTCGACATGATGTCCAAGCTCGGCTTTGCATCTACATTCTTCACCTTTATCTCTGTCATCTTAGCCACGGCCTTTGCCGGTGCACAAGGCAAGCCAGCAGGATATCCTGAGCAAGGAGAGCCCATCATGTCGGTCTGGACGCCAAGCACCACTACTCTAGTGACCGGGATGTCGGCATTCATGAACATGAGCTACACATTTATCGGCCAGCTCACGCTTCCCAGCTTCATTGCCGAAATGCGTGACCCTCGGTAAGCTCATTGACAAAGTATCTGCACTTTCTTGTCCAGGCTAATTTCTTTTCAGGGACTTTCCCAAAGCATTGTGGGCCTGCACAATTGCTGAAATCATCACGTTCAGCATAGTCGGCTCCGTCATCTACGCGTACACCGGGGACCAATACATGGTTACCCCTGCGTTTGGTGTTTTATCAACCGTCTACAAGAAGGTTGCGTACTCTTTTATGGTCCCCACCATTATCTTTGTCGGATGCCTTTATGCCTCAGTCACTGGCCGGTTCGTCTTCTTCCGCATGTTCAGGGATTCGAAGCACGTCACCGAACACACCTTCAAGGGCTGGTTTTGGTGGATTTTTGTCCTGCTAATAAGTTGGGCGTTTTCCTTCCTCATTGCCGAAATCATTCCTTTCTTCCAGTCATGTAAGCAGTCATCTCACGATATCTTATTGAAATGCCGGTGCTGATACAGTTCCAGTGTTGTCCGTCATGTCGTCTCTGTTCAACTGTTGGTTTGGCTTCATTTTTTGGGGAGTAGCCTACTTCCGCATGCGAAACGCCGACTTGAAAATCGGAAGGACACGGCAGCCCATCCTTGATTATCTTTCCATTGCCTTGAACATCGTCATCATCTTGACGGGCGCCCTGTATCTTACATTGGGTACCTACGTGAGTGTGCAGGGCATCATCGATCAATTCAAGACTGGTAAAGTGAGCGGAGTCTTTTCATGCAAGAGCAATGGTCTTTAGAGAGCAGCAGGACCTTGAAGATAGACATAGGCGAGGCACATTTAGAGGGTTTTTACCATCAAGCACTAGGCACAAAGGGGTATAAGATTGCGTCAGAACTCCTTCGTTGTACATACTGGGGATAATTGGACATTCACGGTTTCTTACTACTAATCACTTTTACTACTAACCACTTCCAAACTCCGACAAAGGTGGGTTAGCTTCAAGTGTTGCTGAGGCCAAGCCTTGAAAATCGAGAGCGCAAAGCTTGCGAATTTCTTGTCAGCCTAAGTTCAATGAAGCCTTGGGTATAGATATTATTCCAGCAACACTGGCGTTTCCTCAGGTTGAGAAGCAGGCTAGATACTCTTGGCTACATTCGCTGATCGCCCTACCACTTACTGTTACAGGTAATAGTCCTCCACAGGCTACAGCTATCAACTTCGAAACGTATGAGTATCTGCTAAATCCTGGTTACACTGTCGCCTTCCAGGGAAAACTCTCACCTCTTCTGCGGTCCTGGGCTGAAGCTGTGTCTGATGTCATGGCTTTCGATGCCCTTTCACTGTTAGAGGCGTAGAGCTGGGATAAGAGTCTCTTCTGAAACGTCTCCGGAATCGAGCTGACGGAAGTCCTTTTGGGCTACAAAGGCTCAAGACCTTCTTTCTTTTGAAGCAGGTCCGAGAATCTGTCGAATCTATCTATTGGAGATGCCAGACTTGAGTCAGTTCATACCACTGCGTTATGCATATGCATCAGCAACGATGTTAAGGGCAACAAGCCGAACTAGCAAAAAAAGGGCGAAGAAACTGTTAGGAATCACCATATTATAAAAAGACCAAGGTAATTATTTGACAAGAAATTACGACCAATCTCGGAACAAAGCTAAGCAAGATGTCATTTTGAACTGGCTCACTGATTCCGAATACACTATCGAACACGAGGACTTCGTACCACTGGAACTGGGAAATGGGACTTGGATCCTGGAATCACAGCAATACCAGCTTTTTTTTTCACGGCCAAGCATCACTTTGCTTTGTACTGGGATTCCCGGGGCAGCCAAAAAGCAGTTGAGATTGCATACTTATACTTCAACTACAAACGGAACGACCAGCAGTCATTCGGTCACATCCTTACAGACCTTATCACATAATTTAGACCAGGATCTCAGTCCCCAAATTCTTCAAAGATCTGCTGGCCAAGTAGTCGACAAACAAGGGCTGTCGTCTACCAGGAAGCAGGTCACTGTTCACTCCTCACTCGTGGATGAATCGACTCGCTGCTTCATTGTCCTTGGTGACCTGAATGAGCTCTCTGGCTATCTCTTCCTCAAACTTGCGACGAAAACCCAAGCTTTGCAAAGAAGAGCTCCATGCTTGATCAGACCGCAATCCATAAGACGGCGCATACCGAGACTGCTTTTAGATATAATTCATTGATTCTTAAGGCCGATCTTAATTAGAATGAGGGTTTTTTTTATGGAGGCAAGTCAAGAAGCCGCAGTATGCCGTTGCAGTCAAACCCGATGATGACCACTTCGACAAAGATAATATCCCCGGCTTTGAGGACATTTAGCTCTGAGAACTGCGATGGTAACAGTCTATCACAACACCAGTCGAAATCCGACTTGTTCATAACACTGTTAAGGAGCATTCCCGATCTAAAAAAGCCCTCGAACACATACACGACAAGTCCCTAGGTACAGATCTTAGATGCTTAACCCTAAGTGAGATTGTCGCCGGCACAAACTCTCTGGGGGTCTTATGGAACTAATGCAGTGTTATGGGAATTTTAGCAAGAAGGGGTTGCTGATTTTCTAATATCCATACTGTTTATATCTATTGTTTCCTTTACTGTGGACATTAACAAGATTACAACTATTTTATAATGCGTGCCTTACTAAGTAGGGGATTCTCTTTTAATATAAGATTTTACACTAGGTAGGTTTATAAATTTTACTAGTATTTCCTTTATAATAG
>JABCKW010000276.1:0-69171 GCA_014824385.1 Fusarium cyanostomum | reverse complement strand
TTATGTAAGAGGAAATATAGCCTTATTAAAAAGGGATAGCATACTTCAAATTGACCGCCCAATTTAATAATCAATAGCTTCTACGAGATCAATTTAACTTGCCACGCCTTTCTTCAGCTACAATAAACCCAATTAACGCTTCTCTTCAGTTCCCTAATAATGTCCTTCCTCCTAAAGGCCAATTCGACTCACAGGCGGATCTACGTACAGCAATCAACGCTTGGGCAGCTCCACGAGGTTATGCCTTTGTGATCGGCAGATCCAGAAAGACTACAAATGAAAGAAGTGAGGTTATCTACAACTGTGACCGTAGAGGAGGGCGTACTCCTTCCCACGATCCCTCAAAGAAGAAGCGGCGGGATACCACAACACGCCGTACAGGATGCCTCTTCTCCGTCACAGCAAAGGAAAGCCTATGCAAGACTAAATAGAGTCTAAGGCATCGCCCCGGGGCTGGCTTTAATCAACACAATCACGAACCAAGCTTCAGTCAACTGGCACATCCAAAGCTTCAAAAGATATCAAGCCCAGAGCAATCAACAGTTCAACAGCTCGCCAATACTAGCGTTAAGCCAAAAGAGATTAGATCCTATTTACGCCTAGAGTTAGATTTACTTGCTATACAGCAAGATATCTATAATTATATTACACGGGGCAAGCGGGAGCTTACTAGAGGTTAAAGTAATATATATACCCTTGCTAATTAGCTTAAGAGCGAGGGCTTCTAGAGTTAAATTCGCCTTAACAAGAGCAGTAGAGTTACTACAGTAATATTTATATATCTAAAGTTACTAGGATACCTTAGATTATATCCTAAAGCGCTTATATTAGACTGTACGTACAAGACCAATAAGCATAGGATGCCTCTTCTCGATATAGTTGGTGTTGATGCTTGTTAACGATCCTTCTGTATTGCATTTGCGTTCCTTAGCGGCGAGGAAGAGGATAACTTTATCTGGGCTCTTGGGCAGTTGCGGTATATGTATGAGCTTCATGGAGCAGCCCTTCCATCTGTAATCCTTACAGATCGATGCCTTGCTTGCATAAATGCTATTGCCTCCTCCTCTTGTTTCCCTAAATTAATCTTAATCTTATGCTTATAGCATATTAATAAAGCAGTCCTAAACCACTATATGCCTGTATTTACTTAAGATAAAAATAATACTTAGGGGCAGAAAGAGTGGAAGGAGTTCTATAGCTCTTAGCATAAGATTATAGCCTTGCTAACTAAGGATATCTATAACAAGAGGCTTAAGAAGTTTAGGGAGCGCTATATCCCTAGCTATATTAATAAAATTAGCTATATTATAGAGATTTAGCTAGATCCCTATAAAGAGAGGTTTATAAAGGCGTGGGTTAATTAATACCTTTACTTTAAGTAATATATTACATCCCGGTGCGAGGGGATTTATTAGCTTATTAAATCTTACTTAAATACCTCGCAAGTTAACCTCTTTAAGGCCTAAAGGATTATTAAGCTTATTCTATTAAATTAGCTTGCCAAGCTTAAGGCATGCTAGGCTAGATAACATACTAGTATACCTCTTTAGCTATCCGGGGCATTATATAGTAATATTTATAGCTAGATCTCCTATAAAGCCCTACGGAAGGTTAAGGCTTAACGGCAATAATTATTAAAAGAGCTTCCTTTATGTATAGGGGTCTTCTCTAAGACCCTTAGTCTGCCTTATGCTTATACCCTTTAGCCCTTCCTGGCGCAAAGTTAGCCTCTTTAACTATATTATTTCTATTTATATTAGTATCTCTATCGCTTAGGAACCCCCCTACTTATTATTAAGCCTTATAAGCAGCTTAATTATTTAGCAGCTAGTTTAACGCTACTACTAATAAGCACACAACGTAAGCCTTATGTATTTAAGGCGGTTAAGAAAGCAGTATAACTAAGGGCACTACTAAAGTGTTCTAGATATTATAAGTAAGGCTACAAGATAATATCTAAAGTATGCCCCTTACGTTTTAAGCACCTATTACAGGCTCCTGCCGCTCCTGCCTAATCCTCTATAACAATATAGATAACAATATATATAACTAATCGCTCTATTACCCGCTTACTATCCCTATTATCCCTATTAGGAGCCTCTGCGGTATTAGAGACTATATCCTACACAACAACACACATAACAACACACACAACAACTCATGTGCTATCCCCTCCAGCAACCAGGCCAGCAACTGTTACTACAGCAGTACCAGCATTACATCCTGGTAACCCCCGTGCTATCTACTAACAATATAAAGAAGCACGAGAGGAATAGTATGCTTTATTAGATTAGGGAGCTTTTAAGACTAATTAATAATACCGGAAGGCTAAGGGGCTACCTATATGTTACTCTAAAATAGAGTATAACTAGTGTCTTAACTATAAGTAAATAGGGCCTTATTATAAGGAAGGGAATAAAGACTAGACTTAGGAGGAGAAGATAAGCTATCTTAATTAGGATAAGGCAGAGAGCAAGCGGGTTAAAAGAAATATAGGGATAGAGATAGCAGAGAAGCGTTTCTTAGGGCGGTAAGGTATATAAGATATCTAGGATATAGCTAAAAGAGATCTTAAATTACAGGAGGAATTATATAGAGGTAGGAACCCCCCCTACTAACATTTTTAATAGTAATAGGAAATATAATTACTATATATTATTAAAAAGAGAAAGAAAAGATAACTTTCTAAGTATATCTTTAATAACCTAATAGCCTAATTTAATTAAATTATAACTAAGTTATAATATTAGGTTAAGTAGGCTTAATAGCTATTAATTAAGTAAGTAAGAAAGCTACTAGAGCTAAAGAGATTACTACCTTCCCTACTAAAACTACTAAATATAGCTATTTTAATTAATATTTAAGATATACACTCCTATATTCTCTAAAGCAATAAGTATTAGCTAGTAGGTAGTTATCCCTATAGCCGGTAAAGGCTAATTTATGCCTAGGACTATAACTAGCTAATTCTAATATACCCAATCTATAGCCTATAGGTTATATATACTCTAAAGGGGGTTAATATTAGGATTAGCGCGCTACTGCTATTACTAAAGCTACTAATCCTAATATGCAATATACTACTCTCCCTCTACCTAATATCCCTATAGGCGTAAGACCACAGTAATAGGATCCCCTTAAGGGGGATACTAGGTATTCTAGGCTCTTATAAGGGCTTAAGGATTCTAGGAATAAAGAGCGGTAGAGGTACTTAGGTTAGTTAGTAAGGTATATTAAACCCACTAATAGAGTATCTATAGAGGCTTAGTCCCTAGATAAGAATTATTTAGGCGCCACTCTTATTGCTAATTATTAGCAATAGGATATAGAGTAGCCGGGATATTAGTATTTATAGGATAGACTACCCCTCTTAGTGTTACTATATTATCTATAAAGATAGGGAAGTCTTAAGGGTTCTAACGCTAGCTTTAGTTGCGGTTATATATCTTTATAATAATAGTTAATAGAGAAATAGATAGCTTCTTCTAAGGGAGAAGCCTAGCTTTATATATTACACGCGTTTAAGTAATTTACTTATATCGTAATAGCTATAGTGTTCTTTATAGCCTTAGGCACTAAACACTATAGCCTTAGCCAGACCGGTATATTCCCAATAGATAATATATTGCACATTGAATAGCTATAGATACAGCAAATCACTGTATCTCTTTAATTACACGAGCAGATGCTGTTTCTATGGATAGAAGAGGGATATCTCTTACTCACTTACACACAAAGGCTGCTTACATAACGGATCTTATTTGCACCGGCCCCGGTGCACGAGTCACGTGATATTATTTGCACCGGCCCCGGTGCACGTATGAGACCCCGTCGTCAGGCTGAATGTAGAGTAGTGGCAGCGTCACCAGCTCCATCGTCTACCTCGAACATGATTTTCCACGTAAGCTTCGGAGTAATATCAAGTCGAACGTGTGCCGGAAAAGAGACAATAATCCAACCGTCTGGACTTTTGGTGATGCCATTGGCTACGTTCGCCGCGTGGCTTTAGTGGAAATTTCCTCATCGCGTTTAGCTAATTCCAGATTTACGCCTCGACGAAGCCGATTATCCGGTGTTGCAATGTCCTCACCAGGGGTACTTAATCAATGTCTTTTCGGGCACTCAGCTGAACGCCATTACCTCGACTATCTCATGGACTGATCTAGCGACAGTGTGCTCTGAGAAATACACGTAGGTCATTGTCCTTGCGAGTCAACTTTTAACTCTCAGGCAAGCTTACTCATACTCCATAGAGCATCCTGCACCTCTCACAAACCTCACTGCTCGGATCATATTTCAACAGTGGACTTGAAGGCTGAGATGGCCCCTCTGAAAGTCTTGATATGTGGCGGCGGTTGCGCCGGGCCAGCTCTGGCCTTCTGGCTTGCCCGCCTGGGTCACCATGTTACCATCGTCGAACGGTTTCCAGCGCTCAGGGCAACGGGCGCGCAAATCGATTTTCGCGAACAAGCCATCGAGGTTCTAAACCGAATGGGACTCCTCGATGCCGTCCGATCAAAGCGGGTTCATGAGCCCGGCTGTTCTTTCGTTGACTCTGATGGCAAAGTCATCGGGACAGTTCTGGCCAACACCTCCGGCAAAGGCGCGCAGTCGGCGACATCTGAGTACGAAATCATGCGAGGGGATCTTGTTCGGATACTGTACGACGCAACAAAGGACCACGTGGAGTACGTCTTCAACAAGACCGTCGACAGTTTCGAGCACGATGAGAAGCAGGTGCTCGCTCGGTTCTCTGATGGCTCGTCAGACACATTTGATCTCCTAGTTGGAGCGGACGGGCAGGGCTCAAGAATTCGACAAGCAATTCAGCCAGCACAAGCACCAGATCCTTACCGTAAACTGGGCTTTCATCTGGCGTATTGGTTCATACCGCGCATCGCAACAGACAATAACATGCTCATGATACACCATGGCGCAGAAGGTCGGATGACTATCCGCAGAAGCCACAACGCCACAGAAACCCAAGTCTACTTCATGATCAAGGACGATTCCCCGGAAACATCCAGTATTCATAGAGCATCAGCTGAGCAACAGAAGGGGTTCTGGGCGCAAAGATATCGCAATGCAGGCTGGCAAACGGATCGTTTCATTGAAGGCATGAAGACGACAGAAAACTTCTACTGCCAAGAAGTTGTCCAAGTCCACACAAATACGTGGCACAAGGGCCGAGTGGTTCTCCTAGGAGATGCGGCGCATTGCTCCTCTCCCTTCAGCGGCATGGGAACCAGTGGCAGTTTCATTGGCGCATACGTCTTGGCGGGTGAGATTAGTCGACACCCCGACGATCTTCCTTTGGCTTTTGCAAATTACGACAAAACCTTACGGCCGTTTGTCAACCAGATACAAAAGATGATCCTTCCGATGGCGCGTCTGTCTTTTCCTGATACTCGGTGGGGCGTTGCTGTTCTCCATTGGATTGTCTGGTTCCTCTGCCTTCTTCGCATTCCTGACCTTCTCTCCAAGTTTTCGAGTGAGAAGAAAGGCGGATGGCCATTGCCAGAATATCCAGGGCTAAACCTGTAGGCTCAGTCAAGCTGGAGAATGTGTCTTCCAAAGTACAATTGGTACAATCTTTGTATCGAGGGGCTACGGAGCGAGTCACCCAGAGACAGTGGAAGATTGGGCTAATTTTAATTCTTCTCCCTGGGTCTTGAAGAGCTTATTACTTTGTCCGAATAAAACTCCGCTCAACCATACTCTTATTCTGGTACCACAACGTCCTTGCTGGTGTCGAGTTCCTCTAGCCTCCTGAGGTCCATCGGCTTCTCCAACAAGGGGATGACGTAAGGGTCAAAAGTCTTCCAATAAGGATTTTCGAGGTGATATTTCTGGCTCTAGAAGATTGGAAAGTCAGCGCAATGATGCAGGTGGAATGGAATTGGCATTACGGACGCTCTCTTGCTCGTAGCGCTCAACAATGGTAAAAGCCCGGGGGTCCTTCGTATCCTGCATGACAAACCAGCTCAGTGTCTCCTGGTCGCGAGAGTAGACTCGGCTGGCTTCGATGAGCTTGGCGGAGAGCTTCTTGATGCACTCCTCATCGTCCTTTGCGTAAAGGTGAACGACAATTGTGTAGACCATCTTGTGTTGACTTTGAATTTTCAAATTTTGGAGCCAGTTGATGATTGTTGAGAAGAAGCACTCGAGGGGCTTGCATCTGTGTTGGTGATTTTATTTGTTCATATTGAGTCATGTGATCACTCCACCATCGTCCGATGCCAACAAAGTCACAGGGCAAAGCTGGCGATTTCAACGCAATTTTTGGAGAGTATTGTATAGATCCTTGCATCCGAAACTAAGCACGGGCTTTTGGACTCGATGGCCTCGGTTAAGAAACCTATTCAACGTTGAGGAGCTAATAAAACTCTTGGAGTTTCGCTCAGAGGTTTAGGGTATTGGCGATTTGGCGTTCTCAACTATGGACCTTGACCGTCCTAGGTGGTATGTAAGAGAGTACTACGACCTATGTAGCAAGAAGTTTTTAATCATATAGATGCAAGGCCAACGCCAAGTGGGATTCTGTTTAGGGTTATCAACTCTGGCGACTTGAGAATAGATCCAGCGGATGATTAAGATGCATGTGTAAGCTTGTAGGCGAAGCTCTGGGGAGATGGCACGGCATGGAGGGCAGTTATGCACAGCAACTGAAATAAGCCTATCCTATTGTGCCATGCTGACGCGACTGAGTAAGTTAGTAATTGCACTCAGCCCCAACAAGCCAAATAAAACAGCGTGACAAGGTTACATTCGCCATTCGCCAATCGCCATACTTTTCCAACCACTCAACCCCTGTCTTGTCTTGTCTTGTCCCGAACTTGTACGGTACGGAGTAACTGCATTAGGGATATGAGTGACCCAAGACCTGATGATAGATGTGGCTGACGTACAAGGCTAGATAAAGAAACTTCCAGGATCGCATCAGCTGGAGGCCGAACAATAATGCATAGCAAATTTCTCAATAATATAAAGACTCGGGGAAGACGATCAAGTTATGGATTCTCCCCGACCACCATTCACCTGCACGCTCATACCTTCCGTCACCCATTACTTTGAAACCTGAGCCTGCGAAAATGAGGTTCCGCTGCTACCTCTCTTTTGCTCTTCTTTGTTATACCAAACCCTCTTTCGCGGCTCGTGGAGGACACTGTCCTCCCCTTGGACCGGTTCTTCCCGCCCCATTGCATCCAAGCGCCCATCCCAGCGTCAGCAACGCCCTGGCCGCAGTCCAGAGAAAGTTGGAGAATGTCACTTCACTGTTCAATGGGTCAGGACTAGCTGTCGGTGTCAAGTCAATCCACGAAAGCGAGCTCCTGTATGAGTTTGCCTATACGCCCCCCAAAGTCGACCCTCGAAGCAAGGCCAAGGTCGACTCTGACACCGTCTTTCGAATCGCGAGTGTGTCAAAGATGTTTCCTGTCTTGGCCCTCTTGAAACTTGAAGGAGTCTCTGTGGATGACAAGGTCACCAAGTATCTGCCTGAGTTGCGAGCCCTGAATGGGCAGGCCCGAGAGCGAAATGCTATTTGGGCTGTCGATTGGGATGATATCACGATTGGGGCTTTAGCCTCCCACCTGGGTGGAATTGCCGCCGACAGTGAGTGCTTGACTATACCTATGCCCTCATCAGCACTAACAGTGAGTAGTCGTGACGGATATCCAACCGTACGCTGACTGGACGCAATTTGGCTTTCCAGCCGATGATGTATCAAAGAATCTCAATTGCTCTGGATCCCTTGGGTTACCAGCATGCAAAGAGTCAGGTATGGCCCTCCTTACGGCCAAATATTTGATCAATGGCTTATATGGCCCTTGTAGTCTTCTGGGAGCGAGTTGGCGAGAGACCCCCTAACTACGCGCCCTTTTCTCCCAATACTGTTTACTCAAATTTGGCGTGGGCTCTGTTGGGTATGATCATCGAGAAAGTCAGCGGCATGCCTTCGGAAGAGTTCATTCAGAAGACAATTTGGGGCCCTACCGGCATGAACTATACATTCTCCGGGAAGCCCGATCAAGTCTCCATCGGTTTCATCCCCTCGGAGGATGAGTGGTGGAATTCAACTCTTAGTTTCGAAGCCCCGTGAGTGTCCAGTCCTCTATCAGCCAAAGTCTACTTGATTACTCATGTCATTCACTCTCAGAGGTGGCGATTACTATTCGACTATCAACGACTTGCACGCCTTCGGGGATGCTATTCTTCGCTATGAACTACTCAGCCCTGCACATACGAGAAAATGGATGAAGCCAACAACGGGCACTTCATCGCAGGGGATTCTCGTTGGTGGTGGCTGGGAGATTTTCAGCTCAAACAATGTGACAAAGGATGGTCGTCTTGTCGAGTTTTACACAAAGGCCGGTGATCTTATCACGCATCATTCTATTTTGGTCTTGGTTCCAGACTATGACCTCGTGGTTACGGTCTTAGGTGCTGGACCGGAAGTCACCGGTGGGACTATCCAGCAAGTATTCTCAGACCTCATCGTCGAGCTGCTCCCCGCAGTCGAAGAAGCTGGAAAGGACGAGAATGAAAAGGTCTACGCCGGCACATATTCGGACGAAGCAACCAACTCAACATTGACCCTCTCGATCGATGACGAGCCCGGTCTCTCTATCACGCACTGGACAGTCCGGGGAGTGGATGTTATCGACACTTACCGTGGCTTAAGCTTGAAGCCGATTATCCCGGCGCCGCCTGGGCTTGTTCGCTTCCGGTTGTATCCAACTACGCTGAAGACTGAGAATCAAACTTCCTGGCGATCAGTACCCGCTGTTGGTACTCCAGAAGAGATTGAGAAAGAGGGGTCACTATTTGCTTGGCCCGATGCGACCTGCAATACGTGGGCGTCAGTGGATAGAATAGTGTACCAGCTTTTGGCTCAAGACCACTTCGTTTTCGCGGAGTCTGAGCACAAGGACGGCAAACATGCTGTGGAATTGGAGCTTGTCGGTTACCGAGTCACCCTGAAGCGAGAGGAGTAGAAGTTGGGATATTCCTTTTGGTGTTGATATGCACTATTTTCTCTTATGGGACTGTGTGTGCATATTACAGCAAACAATGAGACTACGGTGGTTTTCCTTCAGGCTTCCGGGCTGGCCTCACGCTCTCAGTTCCCCTCATCAAGTTTGCTATCATTATGGGTTTCCACTCAGGCATGAATCGCTCCGCTAGGCTCCCGTGACAACAGTGAAGCTAAAGAAAGGGATGGTAGGGCGTATTTTTGAAGTTCATGAGGCTCCAACCACTGGACGTTGACCTGTTCACCATGGCCTGCTACCTGATAACAAGGATCTGGAGACAACAAGGATTATTTTCTCATTCGTCCACAGCAAAGTCTCACCGTGAGACTCGCTAGTCTAGCGAGGTCCACCAAGTGCCTTCGGCCACTGTAGATGGGCCTTGCGAGACGATCATCCGCCCAGAGCCGCAAGTGGTCCTTGTTGCTGGCCGAGGTGGGTTCGCAGGCGTGCTTCCTCGTCCAGTCTACAACTGTCACGTTCTGTTTCTTCAGGTTATGAGTGAAAATAGCCCCTGACCTTGTTCGGAAGCATGCTGGTTCTTGGCCCCTGAAATAGAGTACTGAAAAGACAGCTCTTGCTATATACACGCGACGTGAGCAAGTCAGGCCCGCAATGGTTTTACCACGGGAATTAATAATAACCAGATTCTTCTAGGCCAATCATCAGTGGGAATATCTCCGAGTTCTCGGTCCCGACGTCATACCTCTCGGCCCGAGACCCACCCCGGAGCTCCCGTCGGTTCCGCCGAGATGCCTCCGCCACATCGGGACGGTCTCTACTAATTAATACGGAAGAGTTTGGGTGCGACTTGTTTTGTATCAAACCTTCAGTCATAGGGGCTCTGGTATTGTAATTCAAGAATCTTAATGGGTTATGCTGTAGACGACATGATCACAGATACGTCCTGTCCGGCCCTCTCACACCTTGAGTCATGACAAGGCGAACCTCAACCCACAGAGCCTCGGCGGCTTCATGGTGATATAGTGGACCAAACATCACAGCTCCACCTCAATGGCCAAGCAAGTCCAACAACGTAGAACGTGCTGTGACGAAAGATGTGGAAATTTAGGTCCATCGGTGTCACCATGATGGACCTGAGCAATGTCAACAAATACAAATCCATCTTAAACCACCCCTTATATATGTCCTATGGCCCCCGAGTCCCTCCTCACTATCGAGGTTCTCCTCTGCCCTTCAAGCAACTCACAATGTCTAATTATATCCCGTCATTCTCCGCGCCATCGTCGAGGCCAACATCGCCTCTGGGCTCCCCCTCGGCGTCCAGGCCTACCAGCTTCTTTGCCAACTCAAGGGCAAACTCGTTTGTTGGCACAACGCGGCGGAACTCAACCGCCGTCCCATCGCGGAAGAACTCAACGGTCGTCCCGTCGAGAGCCAACAGCTCGCGGTGCAAGGAGCATTCCGACTCCGACCCCGAGACCACCGATGTCGAGGTCCTGAAGAACGAGAAGGGCGAGGCAGTGGCCGGGCGTATCGTTGGCGGCAGATACGTCGAGGGCGGGAACGAGCAGATCGACCCCGACTTTGGCCCCATCAAGACGGTTGATATTGATATGCCTCTCACTCTCACCGAGTTGGTTAACGAGAAGGGGAAGGAATACATCGTTCTCGGCTTTGCCACTGGCGACAAGGAGAATCCATTCAATTGGAACCCATGGTATAAGCGCTCCATCTCGACCATCCTCAACCTCATGACCCTCTTCATTGGCCTCGCAACAACAGCATACAGCTCCGGCATCGGCAGCATGGTCGCTGACCTCGACGCCTCCAATCTGCAGGGTCAACTGGGCCTCTTCACCTTCAACATCAGCTGTGCGGTAGCACCCATGGTCCTGGCGCCTTTCTGTGAGCTAGTTGGTCGGAAGGTTGTCTACGCGGGATCCTTCTTGTGCTTCTCGCTGCTGTTTATTGGCCTCGCATTGGCCAAGAACATCGAGACAATCATTGGACTTCGACTTCTGCTCGGCCTCTTTGGCTGCGTCGGCACTATTCTAGTCGGCGGCACGTTCGACGACATGTACGAACCCCATCATCGCAGTCGACCCATGGCCATGTTTAGTTTCGTCGCCATTTTCGGAACGGTTGCTGCCCCAATCTATGCCGGCTTCATCGACCAGGCCATTGGCTGGCGCTGGATTGAGGGCATCCAAGGCATTGCCAATGTCCCGCTGCTCTTGGCCATCTTCATCTTCTTCCCCGAGACGCGAGGCGGTGTTGCTCTTCATAAGCGCGCCAAGGTCCTGCGCAAGGCTACTGGCGACGAGCGCTACGTGTCGGCGGGCGATATCCTCACGCCGAGCCTGCAATCTATGCTGAAAGCGAGCTCTGTCAAGGCTATTCACATGCTGGTGACCGAGCCTGTCGTCTTTGCCTTTGGTCTCTGGATCGCCTTCTGCTGGGCTGTTGTCTTCCTGTTTCTGTCAGTGATCCCCATTACCTTCAAGGAAAACCACGGATGGTCCGAGGGCGTAAGTGGCCTTCCATACATTTCGCTTTGCCTTGGTACCGCACTCGGATGGCTGGCGCACCATTTCCAGATGCGAAAGTTTGATGGGCTCGTCCAAGATCCCAACGTCAGGGTCACGCCCGAAGCACGTCTCTATGGTGCCATGTACGGAGCCGTCTTCCTCCCCATTGGCCTCTTCATATACAGCTTTACGCAGTACTCATTCGTGTCATGGGTTGGCCCCGCCATTGGGCTTGCTCCCATCGCTTTCGGCATTTACTTTGTGTTTGAGAGCACGTATAGCTACACAGCAGACTGCTATGGCGAGAGTGCTTCGTCTGCTATTGCTGGACAGGGGCTTATGAGGAATACATTGGGTGCCGTCACGCCGTTATTCGCCAACGCCTTCTTTCACAACGTGGGCAGCCAGTATGCCGGGTTGATCTTGGCATTATTCGGCACTGGGTTGAGTCTGATCCCGTTTGTCATGTTCAAGTATGGCCACAAGCTCAGAGCTCGCAGTAAGCTGGCAATGGAGATGTGATTTACAGTTGAAAGTTGGAGTGTGACAATCTATATACAAGACACTTGAGCAGGTTTTCCATATTGGATTTGATTGGGTCTGGTAGGGTAGCACCATAGTTGCAATCCTAGCTGGTACATTTTGCGTGCCACTGGAATGGGAAATACGTGTTAAATGGTATCAATAAATAGTACTAATCTTTCGAGAATGCCAGCGTCGCCAATTGCTCAGCCCGCTCTATCTGCTCTCTAAAGTGTTCCAACTAAAACATGCAAGAACATGAAACTTCCCCGAACTTAAGCCTCAACGTGAGTCTTCTTGGGCTTTCGGAAGGTCACCAAGTGGAACATCTCAGTCCAGAAGCCAACTGGCGGCTCGGTGAAGGTAGCTTCGTAGGCATCAATCTGGGGTCGCTCCCAGACGAGATCGACCTCGTGGGGTCGGATGTAGCGGGTCCTCTTAAGGAGCTTCCATCCACCGAAGAGAACGATGGCCAGAAGCTGCATGCTGTAGTTTTGGAAGAAGACTTCGACGTTGAACTTGCCCCTGAAGGCGGTGTATCCGTAAAAGAGAGCGACCACAAACTGGATGACCAGGGCAATGTAGGCGCCATAGGGCTGGAAGTATCCGTAGTAGGGTCGCTCGGTCTTTCGGTCGACGCCCTGGACCGTGCAAGCCTTGTGGTAGTTGATGAAGGTGATGGACATGATGATGAAGTTGATCAAGCCGCCGCCAGTAACGATGCTGGTGAGCCAGCCAAGAACCTTGGATGAGCCGTTGGCGACCTGTAGGAACGAGAGGAAGGGGAACAGCATGACGACACAGAAGCAGTAGACAGGGACACCGGCCTTGTTGCAGTATCGCAGGAAGCGAGGGGCGCGGCCTTCGAGAGACAGGGAGTAGAGAGCTCGAGTAGCGCAGTAAGTATACGTGTTTCCAGCAGAGAAAATGGACGTCAGGAGCAAGAAGTTGACGACATGAGGCAAGCCCTTGATACCCATGTTGGTCATGGCAATAACGTAGGGAGAAGCGGCTGCGCTGCCGCTACCGCCAGCTCCAAAGTAGATCTCGACGAGGGCGGGGTCGTTGTAAGCGCAAGCGATGCCGACAGCCAAGGCGCCGATGATGAAGAAGATGCAGAATCGGTAGTAGACGGTCTTGAAGGCAGACTTGATGTAGATACTCGGGCGCTGAGCCTCGGCGGAAACCATGGAGATATACTCGGGGCCGACGACAGTGAATGCAGCGCTCCAGAGAGCTGCGCAGAAGCCTTCGAATCGACCTTTATCGCCTCCGCTGAGATAGGTGGCAAAGGCTCCGGGGTTCGTGAAGTGTCTGAATCCGTAGGCGTCGTGCTGAGGGTTGCCGCCGCACATGGTGACAAAGGTGAATGCGAAAAGGATGAAGATCAGGATGAGTTTGCCTCCAGAGAGCCAGAACTCAGCCTCGCCATAAAATCGGACCGCAAGGACGTTGAGAAGTCTGCGAAGAAAAGAATCAGTATACAGGCCAGGTCAGGCTTGAAGCGGGGAGCCAGTCTTACCCGTAGCAGACAATGACAGCAGCGCAAACACCAGCAGTGGGCCCGGCGTTCTTGACATTCTCGTTCCAGAAGGAGATGACAAAGGTCAGGGCAGTAATCTCGAACGGGATGATCAGAGCCTCGTAGAGGAAGAAGTTCCAGCCAGCCAGGAAACCCAGGGCATCATCAACCCAGTACCCAGCAAGGCGGACAAAGCCACCAGCGACGGGCATGTAGGTGTTCATCTCGGCGATCGAGTTGTTGACGAGGCCGAGGACGATCGAGTAGAGCGTGTAGGCGACCAAGAGACTGCCGGGGCCGCCCTTGGCGAGGCCGCCACCGATTGAGATAAACAGGGCCGTTCCAATGGAGCCACCAGCAGCGATAAGCTGGATCTGACGGTTGTTGAGGCGGCGATGGAGGTGGCCCATGTCGCCTTCACCGTGGCTCGCCACATGTTGGACGCTGCCAACGTCGGCCTTGGTGTGCTTCTCCTCGTCTGAATGCATCGTGGTGCAGTGGAGAGAAACAACCGGGGTAGAGAGAGAAAGAGGACAGTGAGAGAGGATGGGGACGAGAAGTTGTCGAGGGTGAGTGCGGGAAAAGGAAGGAAGGTGGACAGGAATGCAAGGCTATTAAATACCTTGGTTACCTAGGAGCAGGCTCTCGATAACGACCCCAGGCTCTGTTCCTCGCTGGCGTTGCTGATCCTTGCTTACCTTATCTTCCGCTAGAGTTGAGTGATTGCACCACCCTGATATCGGCACTATCCCACCTTGGCCCGCGCTACCAAGTTACCAGCAGACATTTAGACTACCGTGGTCTAGGCCCTGTACTCCCCGTCTATCGGGCGAGCTGGTGCAGCTCCCACCCATGTTTTCCGACAGCTGATAGGTGTCTTCCCCATGGAGAACCCCCATCTTCGGTGGAACCGACACGATGGAGTCTGGGGAACCCCTGGGGCTTGGCGCATCTGGGGGAGGAGTCTGGGGAAGCCGATTAGTGCTCTGGGGTGGAGGGTCGAGTGCTTTCCAACCGGCAATTAGTGCTTTGCAGACGACGAGCAAGCGGAGGGCTCGGGGGGTTGTGTCATTTCGTCGTCTCCAATACCTTCAAGAAACCCCAGGAATGCCAACTATGCCACCCTTACCGCGACGACGCCGGTATTTCTGCCTTGTTCTGGCCTAGCTCCGACAGCCGAGTCTCTAGCCTCTGCACTACGCGAGCCTGGGATGATGGGGTTGGTTGAACGAGAGCAGTGGCGTGATTAGGCGTTTGGGCGCTTCACTAGGTACGCGGTACAGTACAGGCGACACGGAGGAGAGGCGCTACGAGGCAGCGACCAGTGCTTCTCCGCTGGATAGCTCGCCACAGAAAAGCCCAAGAGTGACGTGGCTGCATTCACTGTATTATCCGCGGTGAGGAGTATCTACAAACAGCCTCTCATACAAAAGGCAGCATCGGGCATTGAGTCTTTCCATTCACCCGAATCCCAAGTGCACGACATGCTTTATATGTATGTCTCTGATTCAGCTCCCCGCCGATCAGGCCAGAAGGTCGGATTTCTATGCCGATCCCTGCTGTCCTCGTAAGACGGCCCCGAGACGGGGCATGGTCCATTGGTCCATTGGTCCATCGATGGTCAATGCCTCCGCACCATCTCCTCACGGAATCTCCGCAGGTTTGTCTCCAGCTGCATCCTCCACCTTCTCCAATCAACCCCCCATGGTTCTTCATGGTCTGACGGAGCCACGAGCCTTTGATCTGGCCGCTTGGCTGACTGTTCGCCGTTGGCTGACCGTTGGCTGACCGTTCGCTAGCCCTGGCTGGTCTCTCGGGTTCCAATGCCGAGGCATGAAATACCTAATAAGCTTCCGACTGCGGCAAGGCTACCAGCACTTCAAGGACGAATCTCCGTCCAACCGATAGAGGCATTTATTTACCCGCGACAACCGAATAGATGAAATGATTCTCGGGTCCAGAAGCTCACCGGCCGCGACGACATGGGTTTAATAAGTCGCGCTAACCTACGAAACCCACCAGGAACTTCCTCGTCCGTACGCAGTAGATCTCGTTAGTGGCTCCAGAGCCCACATGGCAGCAACGGGTCCAATTTCACCACCGTATCTGCCAACGCTAAAGCTGTCTGAAAGAGGCTGCGCAGGGGTCCAAGTGCTAGGCGATGTTCAGGCATCTTTGAGAAATGATGAAGAAGATTGGGAATACCTTCAGCGTCATTGGCAGCATTTCCGATCATCTCCAACATCACCATTGCCGCTACCACAGTCGGTGGCTGTGAGCTCCGGATCGAGTGAATGAGAAGCATCTTAGATTCAAGTCAGACCTAAGACTCAAAAGGTAAGCACTAGTGCTCTGCTGTGTTCTAGAAGCTCAAATGGAGGCTTGGCCCTCCATGTCAAGTGACATGGAGATCAAGCTAGCGTGGAGAAGGATCAAGGTGATGGCCATCTTCCGGAAACCTGCACCTTGACACCTTGGTCTCTTCCGGGCCTGTGCTTCTCGGGCCTGTGCTTCTCTGGCCTCCGCAACTCAACTTCTGAAGTCCTCGACTTCCCTCACGTCCCGTGCGGGGCCGATAGATCCCATCCTGCTCCGCCGTGAAAAAGCACTCAATCGGGATGACTGTGCCTATCTCAGAATCGGCCATGCCAGCGTTGAGATTCCATAAAGGGAGAACGCGTCGAGACGCCACAGCTGAAGTAGTGTTAGCTCGAGTTCCAGCTATGGCTTTCGTTGTGCTCAGCTGGCAGTATCTGTCTTCAGCACGGTTAGCTTAAGCGCGCCCTGGCCAAAGCTCGCGTCAACAGGGCAGAAGGGCGCAGCACGGGAATGAGGAGCACGTGAGGGGATTCTCAAAGCGAGCCCTAGTAGCAAACTTAATTCTGATATTCAGGTTCCTTCTCTCGAGACTCGGGGTCGTGGAAAGAAAGCTAGGTAAAAGAGCGATGATAAGAAAGGTAGCTATCGCCAACATGACTGGCCAACCATCTTCACCAAGAAAATCCGAAGAAAGAGGCCTTCCAGTTGTCAGCATTGCACGTTCGTGCTGATAAAACAGAACATCTCCCCGATAGATCACATGATCGGTGTTGAAACCCGTGTTCGCTGCGCAACGTCTGCGTCTCATTAACAATCTCACTACCCAAGCCAGCAGGTGTTGAACGTGCCGGGCCAGGCTCCGAACAACCTCTCCTGCTCAAGCGGTAGGCTTTGGCTTGGTGATGAGCATCGTGGCAGCTGCCAGAACGACAGGCAAGACACTGACAATCTCACCGAGTCCCGCGTAGGCGGGCGGGATGCGGACCTTGACAAAGGCGCCAGCAGCCAATAGAATGGCGAGGACGTTGTAGATGGCCGACCAAGCAAAGTTGAAGACCATGCGGCTGAAGCTAATTCGACTAACATCGAAGAGGAAAGTGATTCCTTCTAGACCGGCGAGTAGAACCACGTCCGCGGCACCCCGAGTGACATCGCTCGCCGAGAGGACGCTCCCGAGCTGGACACCAACATCGGCTTGGGTCACCGCGACGGCGTCATTGGTCCCGTCTCCGACAAACATCACCTTCTTGCCCCTTTCCATCAGAGAGGCAACGTAATCGCGCTTCTGGGCCGGGGTGTGGTGAGCCGCAATGTTGGAGATGCTGACCTGGGCCGCAACCATTTCAACAGCACGGGCTTGATCGCCTGAGACAATGTGAACTGTGATATCACGTCGGATGAGCTCAGCAATAACTCGCGCAGCTTCTGGGCGAATGCGCGTACGCAATCCGTACACGGCAATAGGAATCGCATCCCGGGTGACAATTAGCAAGGTCATCCCTTCGGCTTGAAGCCGTCGGACGATCGGAAGAGATGCCGTGTTGGTCCAAGCTGGATTTCCAGCACGCATGACAACCGAGCTGTTGTACTTTGCTTCAACGCCAGCTCCAGGAACAACACGGACGTCGTCGACCTTGGCTTCAGGGGTGGCATACTGCGATACGTACTTGGCCACGGCGGCAGAGACCGGGTGCGTATTGCCAGATACGAGGGCTTTGGTGATGGCCATGCTCTCATCCCGATCTGCCTCCATGAAGTTGGTGTCCAACACATCAAGCTCACCCTCAGTAATAGTGCCGGTCTTGTCGAAGACGACATCCGTGATCTTTCTTGCTCGATCAGTACACTCCGCTGACTTGATGATCACGCCCCCTCGCGCTGCAACGCCCCCTGCAATAACAAGAACCATAGGGACTGCCAGACCGAGGGCACAGGGACAGGAAACCGCAAGTACAGCAACGGCATACGTAATGGCGTTGGATATAGCTTTTCCAGCTGATTCGTTGCGGACTTTGAAGCCGATAACAGTCCAGACGATGGTTACAATGACTGCAACAGAGGTCACGACAGGTACAAACCAGCTCGCCACACGATCGGCAATGTCCTGGATCTTCGGCTTCATGTTTGCAGCCTCCTCCACTAGCTCTGCAATGTCTGTGACAGTGTTCTTCCCCGGGAGGCGAGTGAGCTGAACCAAGAGCGTCCCTGAGCCATTCACAGTGCCGGCGATAACAGAGTCCCGCGGTCCCTTGAACACGGGCATGCTTTCGCCCGTGAGCATAGACTCGTCGACCTCACTAGAACCGGTGAGGACAAGACCATCAGTGGGCACCTTCGAGTGCGGGAGGACGTGGAACTTGTCTCCATACTGAAGAAGGCGGGCATCGATCTCGACATCCTTCCCGCCCTCGACAACTGTGGCAGCCGAGGACTGAAGAGACCTGAGAGACACGGCAGCCACCGCACGGATACGTGCTAGGGCGGCAACAAGACGGCCAAGGATGACAAGCGTGATTAGCAGGGTGCTCGTCTCAAAGAACTCGGACGTTTCCAGAGGGCGATCGGCCATCCTGAACCCAAAGGCTACCAGGGAGTAGGTATACGCAGCAGTGATACTGATAACCACGAGCATATCCATCTCAACGGTCCTGGAGTGCACTAAATCCGAGATTGCAGGGCGATAGAAGTCCGGAATGGCGATCAACTGAACCAAAGTTGCGAGAACAATGGATACATATGCGCGAGTTTTCTCGTCAACCAGCGTATCGCCCCAAGCAAGAACGACGACCGGGATGGTCAAGACCGCAGACGCAATTGTCTTGATGAGCTGGTCATAAAGACGTTTCCTGCCACTCGAGATGGCCGGGTCATCACGCGGCGGCGCAAGTCCATCGGTAAGTGGCCCAACCCGGTCGAGGAGAGACCTGGCTCCGATGAGTGTTGGATCATAGGTAACGCGAACCATCTTCTTGTCAAGGACCGCAACCTGACTGACGCCAATAATAGCCAGGTCCGTCATAGCCTTGGCGGATTGTCCGGAAGCGAGGAGATCGAGTGTCTGGTCATTGCTCGAGACTCGGGTGCAATGGAAGCCCGTGGCTCGCTCCGCGCTCCGAACAATGTCCTCGGCCTTTGCAGCACCTGGATCGAGCCGAAACCCGGCACTCCCCATGACGAAATTGACCTGAACCCCAGAGACACCAGGCAGGGCCTTCAGGGTGCGCTCCATTTTATTGCCGCATCCAGAACATGTCATTCCATCAACGACGAGAGCCACGTGTTCAAGACCAGCGTCCTTCTCAACGTCTGTCTGCTTCGCACGAGTCACTGCATTGACGCGATCGGGGAAAGAAGGGGGGGCAACGTCGTGGCCGCTGCAGCAGCTTGACTGGTCCTCCCTGACGACTTCAATAGCAAGATCATCAGACAAGGCACGAGACTTCTTGTTACGGCGCTTCATGCCATGGTGATGGTGCGATGCCTTGTGCTTCTCCTCGTGAGAGTGCCCAGTGGAATAGGTCCCCTGGCGAGCAGCGACCGGGCGCGCAGGCTGTTTGTTCTGCTCGCAGCAGGTGGCAGGGAGGCCAGCATCGAGGATGCTGCGGCAGATGCAGCGAGCGGTTTCAAGGTACGCGCTGTACTTGTCGAAAGCATGGGCAAGGTGAGTGCTACAAGCCGAGGTGGGATGGTTGCCGTTCTTGTCGTGGGCATGCTTGTGATCCGCTGAGTCTATCCGGTGTAAGTAAAGAGCGACGACTTGGGACGGGATACCATACTGTCGTGAGCATCATCATCATCGCACGTCTTCTCACACTCGAGCGCAGCAGCCGCGATGATGCACTTTTCTAATACACACATGAGACATGTAACGCGACACCCGTCAAGGTGGAAATCGTACCGTTGCAGTTCTCTTCATTGGAGTCGCAGCACGCGAGGGGAAGGGAACGGCAAGAAGATTCGCCATCGCAGCAGGCTTCTTCCTGGCAGCCCTCGCCGTCCGGGCATGGATCGGCATCGACACAGCAAATCTCGCCGACCTGATGAGGATGAGCATCGTGGGCCATCTCGGCGGTAGAGCTGCCACAGGCGTCGGCTTGCTCGTCGTGAACAGGAGCAGGGACAGGCGCAGCCTTGCCCCCACCAGAGCAGCATCCAGGGCTCATGATGGAGAGTAGATTCGATGAAAAAGGCACACGTTGGCGATAGCTTCAAAATGCAAGATGGAAAAGAGATTGAGTTGCCAGTTAAGCTTCCCCGCCAAGGAAGTGAAGTGATGCAACACAAAAACGCACGTGCCCACGGGCTATCCGCTACACATACTGTTTGCGCCGTGATAAATGACCCCGGGAGGCGTGTTAGAGACCCAAAGCCGCTGTGTTACACCTTGTTTCATCGCCCCGACACCGATCGTAAGGTACCTGTCGACGTACCTTACAGTGAGTGAACCCGCTGAACTGTTTGTCTCACTGGTCCCGTTCGTCTTGAGCCACAACTGCGTCCCTTAAGTTTACAATGAATCGCGTCTAATAGCATACTCAATTTGGGAGAGCTGACGGGACTGACGCGGGACGAGCCGAGGAGATCCTTGCAGGGGGCTCCGCCTCCTGGTCTTGGCGACGATGGTTCCAATGCAGGCCACGCCAAGCATGGGATAGCACGCGATGCTGCTATGCAGAGGGCATCTCCAGTTTCTTTCTATTTCTCTACATCTCTAGCTCTAGTTTAGCCTCCAATCATTCCTTCTTGGCATTCTTGTTCTTCGGAACGCGAGCCAGCCAGTAAATGCCAAATGCCGCCGCAATGTTAAACAGGCAATACACCCACATGAACCCAAAGTTCCTCCAGCGATGATCAAAGCTCATGCTCAGCCCCTCCAAGAAGGTGTTGGTGTCAGACATGGTGCAATACTGACACTCGGCGCCATTCCCTGCTTGAGGGTTGGCGAGGTAGCCACCCACGTCGGATAGGTACGACTTCATGTAGTCCCCGCAGGAAGTGCCATTCGGAGCATCAAACTTGATCAGCTCGTTGGGCTCGCAGCTGGCGTCCGCGTTGGCCATCGACGTGCCGAGGAGCCCCTCCACTACGTAAGTGAATGGCGACAGCCGGTACATGAAGATCCAGAAACCAGGAAGCTCCTGTGGCGATGCCAGAATTCTGTGAACCAAGTCAGCAACTGCTCAGTCTCGGTGAAGCACGAAGAAACCTACCCGCAAAACGAGAAGATCATGATCATGATCAGAGTCACGAGTCCTCCGGCAACCTCGGCACTCTCGAACCCTGCAATGATCATGTGTGCAAAGGTACTCGTGAACATGAAGAACATCCAGACGTGTAGGAACACGGTTACGCCACGAGAATCAACCGCATCAGTTGGGTAGCCATTGCGGTACAACCCGGTTGGAAAGTACCAACAGATGAACGAGAGGACAGCCATCAACTATGTCACAGTCAGTGACTTCGGTTCTCGCTTGTATAGCAAGGAGCTAGATCATACCGAGTTCCAAGCAGCTTCCACCAAGATAGTCGAGGCCATGAAAGCCCTCCAAGAGTATGTTTTCGAAGGGCGTTCACGGGCCTCATACATGGTGCGCTGAGCCACAAAGTCGGGTAGCATCTGTTGAACAACCTGGGTGAAGATGGTGAGGAAAATAAGAACACCAAACATTTGGTTCTGAAGACCTCGTTCGGTGTTCTTGCCGTTCAGGAATGACAGCCCAATGAAGAGTGACTGCATTCAGGGTCAGTTTCGTACCACCAAGTTTGTACAGCCAGAAAACTTACAGCACCGGCCGACAAGATAACTTTTGGATATATGTATCCGGGGCTTCGCCAGTATTGTTGAAATAGTCGCTTCGTAACCTCCAGAAACTGCACCTTGGACGGTGCAGCAAATTCATTGTATTCGGTCCCATCGTGAGATATGCTTCCATGGATCCCAGAGTTCCCTTCAGCAACTAGTCGACCAAGTTCCTCCTGAACCTGCGTGTGCTCTGGGGAGTTTCGCCAGACTTCGGGCCAGTCAACTTCTGTATGAGCTCCAGGAGCAGCGCCGATAACCTCAAGCATATACTCGGCCGGGTTAGCCCCCGGTGGACATTTCGGACCTCCGTTGCGGACAAAGTAGTCGACTAGTACGTTCGAGTTTCTGCCAACGTCTCCAAAGTAGATCGTCTTACCACGGGATAGCAGCAACAATCGGTCGAACCGTTGAAAAAGCATGGCTGAAGGCTGATGAATCGTACACAAGATCGCCTGTCCGTTTCTGGTCAACTTCTCCATCAGGTTGCAGATCGACCAAGATGTCTGACTATCAAGTCCCGATGTCGGCTCATCCAAAAACAACAGCAGTTGAGGTCTCGCAGCCAGTTCGACGCCGATAGTAAGCCGCTTGCGTTGCTCCACGTTGAGGCCCTCACCAGGCACGCCAATGATGGCATCTGAATACTCTTGCATGTCAAGCAAGCTGATGACAGTATCCACGTATTCGAGCTTCTCCTTTCGGCTGTATCTCGCAGGCTGGCGAAGGAGGGCGCTGAAATTGAGGGCCTCGCGAACTGTTTGGGTATGGACATGAAGATCTTGCTGTTGGACATAGCCGGTCTTGCGCTGGAACGAGTCATCGCGTAACTTCCCATCCACGAGCATCTCTCCTGTGACAACGCCCATGGTGACCCGGCTCGCAAGAACATCAAGCAATGTGGTCTTGCCAGCACCCGATGCTCCCTGCAACACTATATCAGTACTTCTGAAACCAATGGCTTGGTGCATTGCTTACCATCAAGGCAGTCAGTGTTCCTGGCTTTACCCAACCATCGACGTGGTCAAGGATTCTTCGTGGTTCGCCCCTAATCTTGATATCATAGCAGACGTCTCTCCAGTGGAATATAGAGGTCTGCTTTTCCACATCAGTGACTTCCGAGTCGCCATTGTGGTTCGGTTGCATCCTGCCGGAGTTGACTGCTTCCTCATCGTTGCCGCCCTTTCGAGAATGCTTCTTCATTTCCTTCCGTGTAAACACCAGAACTTCGCCCTTGGATCTCTCAGAGGCAATGGTCTCCGTAGCAAGCAGGTGCAGGCCCATGAGCAGTACCGTAAAGGCAATGACAACCGCAAAGTTACGCCACTTGTGGGAGTCCTTGTAACCGTACGCTGAAGCAAGATAATTGGATCCACGAACAGAATCCTCTCCTGGAATTGAACCTTGAGCGGCACAAGCTCGTGCAAGCGGCGAAACATGTGCGTACTCGGGTCCCTCAGGCACAAATTTTGAGCATGGAAACACTTTTCCGCCAAACTCATTGATGAAGAGACTCTCGAGGCCATAGAAAGTTGGGTTAATCCAGCGGATCCATCCAAGCCAATTCGGCATGTACTGCGGCGGGATCGCGAAGCCCGTATAAAGGGCAATGACGAGAAGTATGATGGAGGCACGAGCCAGAGCCGCAGCGATGGTCTTGGTGAGAGACGCGATGAGGCGAAACATCATGGAGAAACTCATCGTTGTCGAAAAGGATACCAGAAGGAAGAAGAAGAAATGCCCGGGATCTCGACGCAAATTACCCAAGAAATACATGGTCGTGTTCATCATGATGGTGTTGAAGATCTTGTACGGCAAATCCACCACCATGGACGAAAGGGCTTCAGCACTTGGGTGGTAGAGGGCATAACGCGCATGTTTCTCGACGATGTTTCGCTTCGCGTACAGCGTCATGATTTCCAGGATGTTATTGTAGGCATTCATCAGGAGACTGAAGAAGATGAGGAGACCGCGCTTGAAGAATGCCCCCGAAGTCTCTGGCAAGTTGTAGAAGATGCTGCCGATGACAAGAGACTCGATGAGATTGCAGCATAAGAGTGTAATCGTCACGCTGGGATCCGCTTTGAGCATGACCCAACTGCGACCCAGGGTGAGTCGCATCTGCTCCATGTAAGATAGGGTGAAGGGCGATTTGATTCGTTGCGATTTCGACTGGTCCATCTTGCGAGACTTGACAAACCTTTCATAGTCTTCGCCTCCAAAGGGGTGTTGCGCGAGATAGTCGTCCATCTCGGCCACAAGGCATTGCCTGTGAGCGCTATCATTCCAGGCTTGAGCAAATTCGTCGGGGGATCGCGGCGTTTTGCCTTCCGATCCGGGTCGAACGAGTCGTTCCTGATGACTAGTCATGGAGGTGAGGAAGTCAGCTGTGGTTTGTTGTTTGGGGCAGACGAAGCCCAGGCCTTCGAAATAGGCCTTTGCCTCACTCGTCTTGCCGAAGAATATTTGCCGTCCTTGATACAGCACGAGGACTTTGTCGAATACCTAAGACACTTGTTAGCTAGAAGAAAAGACAATGCCTATCAAGATGACCCACGTCGTAAGCATCCTGAGACGCTTGATAGATGGCAACAGCAGATGTACAGCCAACAACATCAGCTTGAGTCCTCAAAGTCCGGCAGAATTCAAGTGCATTGGCACTGTCAAGACCTCTCGTGCTATTGTCCCAGCATTGAAGCGGTGAATAGCTCAAAGCAGCTTCAGCAATCGTTACCCGTTTCCTCTCGCCGCCACTGACGCCTCTCACAAAGTCGTCTCCCACTCGCGTGTTCTTGGTGTGCGAGATACCAAACATAGCCATGGTAACATCTCTCAAATGTTCAGCGTACTCGTGACGGCTGATGCCATCGGGAATGTTCCTCGGACAGCGGGCACGAGCAGCAAAGTAGAGGGTGTCGCCAACCGTAAGATGCGCAAAATGATGGTCAACTTCGGCCGTGTAAATAGCTTCGCCCCTGAAAGCAGTTCGCATGTCGTCGGGGCGAATACCAGAATAGTTGATTTCAGAACCACCGTCGATATGGAACCCATGCGTGTCCCCTGCAATCGTCTTGAGAAAGGTCGAACAGCCCGAGCCAGGCGGCCCTAAAACGGCGAGCATTTCACCATTATGGATAACACCCTCCAAGTTTCGCAGGATATCCACTCGTCTCTGCTTGTCGTGCAAAAGCTTCTTGACCATAGTGCCGGCCTCGAGGAAAATGTTGCCGACGCTCTTTTGAAAATCAGTGTCTGAGCCGAATCCAAACACACTCAGGTTCCTGAATGCCACGCCGGCAGTCCTCGGCGGGTTTCCCTCAGAAGCGTCTGTCCGCAATTCGTAAAACGCTTTTGCCCATTTCTTTGCGCTGAAGTCCGGACTTTGCGGATTAAGCGGTCCGTCTGCTTGAGGGAAGAGAGTTCCAGGTGCTGCGTGAGATTGAGTCGTGAGGCGGCGAGCAAGCTCCAGCATCTCGTCGTTGAGTCGATCTTCTGGATCTTGATTGTCCAGATCAGAGGTTGTCTTCTCATTACAAGCCTCGGTGGAGCATGCCGAGGCCGAATCGCTTTGGTGAGAGGCCTGGGCACGAGTTGACGTAGGAACGCCGGCCCCAGGTTCCAATTGGGTGCCAGATGCCATTGTTGATGTTGTTGTCGACTTGCTCATGTACGGTATCAATCTTAGCAGGGTACAAGTCAACAAGGTTAGGAATAAGGTGCAGTTGACTTGGCCTTTTATAGAGCCGAGGTCGAAGGAATCAGAGAAGACAATTGAGCCAACTCAAGCACCAAGATTTGTAAACGTGGTGCCGTAGAGAATTTGAAATCCATTATTTTGGTGAAAGAAGAAACTTTCTTTGAAGCGAGTCGGTAATTACCCGTGTCGGCCAGACGTCTTTGCGGAGAATAGATGTGTGGATATAGTGGATACATGCTGAGGGCATTCGGACTGTGAAAGACCGAAACTCCAGCAGAGATAGCTGAGCATAACCCTAACCCTGAAAGCCCGAGCTCGGTATATCGGGCTTTGGGAGTTGCCAAGGTCCGCTAGCTTCTCGCCCAATTACTGGAAGCGGTAATTACCCAAGCAAGGGTGTCGATGGCTTCTTCCTTGCAACTCCGGCTCCCATCTCGCCACGATTCGTTCTCCAACCTTGAACCTTCTCCAACTATTTCTCAAGCTGTCCCTGGTCTTACCACATCGCTGTTCAGATCCAAAATGTGCGCGGCGAGCCCGGACCAGCTCAACCGCCTCTCAGTAAGCTCCCCTAATAAGTCAAGCATACCCAGGATACCCTGATTCTCCGCACTCGGACAATTCGCTGACCTGACCCCGAGTGCACGAGATGCAAAGAGCGCAAGGTCCGCTGTAATCGTGTTATGCCCCAGTGTAGTCGCTGCAGGGCACAGGACCTGGAATGTGTCTATCCGGTCCGGGCCAAAAGGAGGTCCGCCCGGCCTATGATTGACCCTGCTTTGTGAGGATCCCACCCTATCTCACCTTGACTAGTTACTCATTGTTGATGTTTCCGTATTCCAAGATCAAGCAGCTCCGGTGCTGCATTGTCCACCATTCTCGATCGTCTCCAGCGTCTTGAGGCCCAATCTGCTGGCTCTTGTACTTCCTCGGCCATTAACCCGTGCACTCCATCCCCCTACACTGGCGATGCTTCCCAAAGCTCGTCTTCTCCAGCTGATTCCAGCACCGTCCATGGGCGTGACTCTTGCGCAACGACGCCCCATAATCCTCGTCATGAGATTGACGCCATGGCTGTTCTCAAGGATGCTGTGGATCGGGTTCAGGAACTAAGACAACGAGCCTTCGGGTCCGCCGTCATCACAGGATCCATCGCCATTCCCACCGACTTGGCCAAGACTTGGGTTCAAAGTATGGCATCGCTAAACATCACCTTGGATGGGGCTTACTCTTCTTAGACTTCTTCGCCCACATGCCTGCTTGCATGTTTCTCAGCCTGGTGGATAAGCGAGTAATCGAGCTGCTACCAGACATCATCGACCTCCCTCACATCCATATCGACCCAGTCATCCTTGTCATATACTACAGCATCCTTTATCATGGATGTAGTCTGAAAGCTAGCAATGTCTCTTCTGTCGTCGCGATCGGTTATATGAACTCAAGCTATCTAGGCTGTCTGCGAGCAATTCCCAGCTGGGAACGAGAGGCATCAGGGTCCATGACAGACCTGATCGCGGCCCTTTTCGTGGTGGGTTCTCCCTTACTTCGCAACTTGATTGATCCCAGTCTTACCCTCTAGACCCGCGTGGCCGCCGAATTCTTCGATTACGATCTGGCTTGGACCATGTTCAAGCATGCGTGCGAGTATTGCCAAGTTCTCAACCTACACAATCTGGATGAGGACGCCAGCTGCACGTTCCTTGGCGAAGCTAAATGTGACGATGAAAGAAAAGGGTTCTGGGAGGTGATACAAATTGACCTATTCTTCAGGCTAGTCCTTAATACGCCTCCGGCTATTACCAACAATCCGTGGAAGGTCAACCTGCCATGGTTAGAGGTTGGTTCAGAGCCTCCTCCGCATGGTATACAGTCCACGGCATTCTTGGCCAGCTCCCGAGTCAGCCTAGTCATTGCTCGATTCTTTGCCATGCTAGACGACCCCAATAATACCACCAAATCCGAGATAATGGCCAAGACCGAGCATCTCTGTCGGGAGATGCAACAAATCTTTGGGGAATGGCAACTGGTAAGATCCGAAAACGTGCCATGTCTACCAATCACAGCTGATTTCTTGATAGAATGAATGGATGGCAAATGCCCCAAACAACGAGAAGGATATATGGACAGTGGCAGACGTTCTCTTGACGGGCTACACCTCCATCATATACATGTTCCGCAAGATGGCTGTTCTCGACTCGAATTCCCCCAGGCCTCCAACGACCGACCTAGACATCCCAGACTCGCCCATCGTCGAAGACGCTGCCCGGCACATCATTGATCTCTTGGGCCGGTTGCTGATCATCTATCCATACGTGGAAACCATGACAACTCTTTTTGGGGCCTATCGGTGCTTCGTCGCCTTTGCTTATCTCGCCAACACTATTCTGCAGGCTGAAGATATCCTACGTTGTATGGAAGATATCAACGCATTGGACCGGTTAGGGAATCAGTCGGCTTTGTTGGCCAGAGGGCAAAAGGATATCGTTCCGTTGGTCAAAGCGATGCAAACAATCAACGACGAGATTCGCAAGAAGTTGGACCGACAGGCTTGAGCTGAACCCTGTGCTGGACATAAACAAGCCCCTTTTTTCGATAGAGGTCAACAGTTGGACGCAAGTATCTCTCGCGGGAATAACGAGAGGCAGGTTTCACAACCCAGAAGGCGTAAAGGTTTTAGCTGGGGAAAGACCATAGCGATTTGGGTGGTATGGTTTTCAAACCCTGAAGTAGACAAATCAACCACCGTATTGTACTTCAGATGTACGAACAGTTCCCCTCAGCTCTTCAGATCAGGCAAAGCGCCCCAACCTTGCGTACTCCTTGACAACCTGATAAGCCTCCCTTTCAAGGTCCCTCCATTCAGGAACCCATGTCGTGATCTCAGACCCTCCATCTTGTAGTCTCTGGCATTCGTCGCAGAGCCGATCTTGGTAATATACCCAGTTCTTGCGGACTTGTTGGATTTCGACGCAGTCGGCAGTATACTGGAGGCGACGCTCATGGCACGACTCCTTTAGCCGTACCTGAAAACAGGCACATTTGAAAAGAAGGATGTTCCACTTGCACATTTGCACTGTTATGAGTGGTAGCTTGCTGTTGTATGGCGAGGTTTGAGGTTCTCTTGAGCAAAAAAGGCGTAGAGGGTCGATGTTTGATATCTGCATGGCAAGGACATGGGGCAGAAGGCATGTCTCCCGAACTGTTTTCACCCCTTTATATACTTTTTCGGGTACATAAATCATCCGAATCACTCACGTCCATCTCTATCTATGAAGGGCACAGCAGCAGAGCGGAGTTTGCCATCCGGCCGTGTAAAAGTGCTGAGAGTTTGCCAATGGCTGAGGCTCTTGAGCACAAACTCAATGCACCAAACCTATCATCCAGTTGTCAGCCCTCGTCGTGTAACGTCGGATAATCTTTGTTGTATTTGCCTGGAGCGTGATTCGTGAAGCACTGTTTTGATGAATTGTCATCGTTCTGTAACTAAGATCGTTCCATCATCCGTGAATTGGTAGGATCGTGGTGGTTGAGAAAGAGTTTCGCCGGGTCGTAATTCTGATTAGTATTTACATACACCTGACCTTTGGGGTCTTGGCAACTTCTTTATTTACTTCCACCAGAGCATATGTTCTCCATCCCGGGTCCAGGAACACCTTCTCAACCGACGCCATCCTGATAAAGATCGCCACGATGTATAGACTCCCCTGCCTACCGCTCGCGTCAAGGTACAATATACATCTCAGTTTAAATTGACATCATATGTTTGTACATGGTAATATGTGGTAATATCGAGGCATTCAAGATAGTAACGATAAATGGAAGATGATCGCTGATGTTGCAAAGTCAGGCGATGGTTGTCGCCGGGTATCAATTCGCAAAACGACTTTGCGCGAATGGATGACATATTTGGCCGGGCAGTCCAATAATGTCAAATGTTTGAATCCAAGAGCATCCCACCCTCGGCTTATCGAATTCTCTTCCCATCCAAGAACTTGGGGCTGAGGCCATCATAGTAGTTGTCGCGGTTCTGCATAGCTCTGCGTGCCTCATATTCTGCCTTCTCCTCCTCATCCAGACTGAACGCCTTCTTGAGCCATCCAAAGGCGCTCTTCTTCTTCTTGACCCGCTTGCCTCCAGCTTGGGTTGTCGCCCGCGAAGTGACAGTAGCAGTATCGTCATAGGTTGCTGTCGTTACGCTGCTGAGCGTGCTCATACCACCCATTCGGGAAGGCTGGTTACGTTGGTGTCCGGAGAAATATCCTGATGGACGGTACTGAGCGTCTGCCGGGCCAGCGGTATGAGGCCTCTGCTGCAAAGGGGAATAAGGCGATGCACGGACAGGGTGATAGTATTGCTGCTGCTCGGAATGAGGCGAGGCCATAAGAGGAGGGCGTACAGGGGCAGAAAAGTCTGCATGTGAACTTGCCCGAGGAAGACGATGAGGTTGATAAGCCTCAATATCCGAGGCATGTGAATAGTCAGGAGCATGAGATCTCGAGGTGCGAGGCCTTGTGCCGGCAGGGGATGGACGGCTCATGTGTGCCTCTGCTGCATTCCTTGGGGGAATTTGGATAGAGTCGGGCGGTGTTGTCTTTTGAGAAACGCGCTGCCGCAAAGATGTCCTTTTCTGCAGTACTGTTGCACCATGGACAGACTGTGTAATAGTCCGCCTTTGAGTTTGCTCATCGGGCCTGGACAGATGGACAGATTGTGTAATAGTTCGTCTTTGGGTTTGCTCATCGGGCCTGGACACATAGATAGATTGTGTCATAGTTCGTCTTTGGGTTTGTTCGTCGGGGTTGGGCATGTGGTCAGACTGTGTAATAGTTCGACGTTGGGTTTGCTCTTCGAACTTGAGTGTGTCGGGACTCTTGGTCACTGGAGAGGGTTGTGGCGTGTAAATTCGCGGCTGGAGGATGTACAACGGGCCATCATCAAGCCCATCAGCAGCATCGGATTCTTCCTGTTGCTCCTCCTTGTTCTCCTCCGTGACGGAGGCCCTGGACGTAGTCGCGCCGGAGGAAGAGGATGATGCACTAAGGTTAGGCGAAGGTCGGAAACTGGCACGTTGAAACGTTGTTGGTGGTAGCAATGGGGTGCCTCCTGGGAGAGGAAAGTCGCTAAGAGTATCTACTTCAGGATCGTTGGTTGTAGGAGCATGAAGAGTAGCGCCCGACTCGCCACTACGAATGCTCGCCACGGGAGTGGTGGACCTCGCATTCGACTTCGTCGATGGTGACGGTGACGATGAAGATGCTGTCCCTTCAGCATGTGGGGGATGCACCGGGAGAGAGAAAGGTGGGATCGTTGCCTATCAGGTGTCAGCTTGTCGGAGAGATTGACAACAATGGTACTTACCCAGGTCTTCCGGCTAACCTCGCCGGCCGTTTTTTCCATCTCGGCCACAATAGTCATAAGCTTGATGATTAACCCGTTCAGATCCTGAGCCTGGTTGTTAAGTTCGTCAAAGGCGTTGAGCCAGCCGTCGGCATTACCCTTCATAGCCAGATAGATGCTGTTCAAGTCGGGTTCGGACTCGGGCCACTTGGTGTCTTTTTGCTCATTGAGCCAGTCCATGAATGCCTCGCTGGAGCGAAGGCCAGAATCGATGTCGTCGTCCCACTGCTTCATAGCAGCGTTGGTCCGAGCGAGGATGCGATCGATCTTCTCATTGCCGGCGAGAATCTTGGCTCGAAAGTTCCGGTCTTCGAGCATGCCTTCGAAAGCGTGCCTGTTTGCCATGGGGAGCTGGAGGTGGGCAATGCGCTCCGTGAGGTCCTTGTGGGCTTGAGCAAAGTCCTCGAGCAATATTTCCAGAAACTCGTCCACCTCATCAATATGCCCTTGGAGAATTGCGACGACCTGAGCATTGTCGGCAGCTAAGCTGTTGAGAAGAAGATAGACACCAAAGGTGATTTGTGAAATGAGCTTGTACATCTCGTGCTGCTGCTGGCCTGGCCGATAACGCCAGGGCGCGTCGAAAGGATCATCCTCGGCATCTTGCTCAAGCAGCTTTTCTCGGCGACCTTTAGCGTCAAGCTCTCTCAATTTAGGCTTTCCAGGTCCATCGTTACCGCTGGTGACTTCATCCAAAGACTCAGCAAAAGCATCCTGCAAAGCCGGCACGGGATGTGTAGGGATGGATTGATCTGGGGCCTTGTAGGACCTATAACTATCGGTCGAGAATCGGTGGTTAAACGCGGATGGTGGATGGTCTGAAACGGTGTTACCATCGTCAGAGGTTGGGACAAGGACGATTCGAAGATCGCCAACATCGTCGAATGACAATGGCGGAAGCGTGGTAGGGGCCATGGTGGCGGTGCCACTCCCCGAGATGGACACTTCTGAGGAAGGCCTAACGGCCGAGGACATCATGGAGGCGGCGGGCGGGAGTGGCTACAGCGAGGATGTGTGGGATCGAGGAGCTGCAAGAAGCCGCCTGGTCGTTGGCTTTGGATGGACGAAATCGCGAGAGAAGCGGTAACTGAAAGCGGTCGTGCAACTGCGATAGGGAGTGTCGGGTGAATATGAGCGCTGAGGCGGCGTCGTACAGCGTATCGAGTGAACGAGTGGAAGCAGTTGGAGACAAAGGAGGGGGGCATCTATCGCATCGTGGAAGCGCCGCCAAGAGCCAAGATTCAAGCGACAGAGAGAGCCATGGTACAGCGAAGCGAGTATTGGTCACGGCGAAAAACAAGTCGACTTCCAACAACGATTTCTGTGCGACGGTTGAGTCGTTGTTGTTCAATGTCGAGTCGTTGAGGCGCCAGCTTGGGAGAGATCGACGGTAACGTGGGAGCTGGAAAGAGGTTGCAGCTCTATCTGTAGCGTTGGTCTGCAAAGGGGAGGATCATCAGCTGATCAAGGACCCAAGAGGCCACAAATAGGCGGCCCAAGCAGCGACTTGTTGGCTGTCGAGGGGTTCGGGTCGACAATCCGGGGTAGCCACAGCCCACAAAAGACAAAAATGAAGGATCCGCTTGCTATTTCGCAAGCAGAATACGAGCGACTGAGGGCCGTGAAGAGAAAAGATGTCGATGAAAAGGAGGAGTTGAAGAATCGGATGTGATGACTCGATGCCTAGGTACTCCTAAAAACAGGTAGATACCTAGGTAGGAGGTAGTCGAGGTTTATTCTTCCCTTAGATCCTAGACAGCCCAACTGCCATTCTGTCCGGGGTGGAACTTCGCCTCCTTCTGTTGTTCCCGCCTGGGCTGGACTGGGCCGTCGGGTCCTTTCCTCCCCTGAGTCTGAACCACGCCGGCAAGTGGCCGCCCACCAACGGCGCTCTTGGCGAGCGGCGCGACCACTAATAGTAGCCGCTAAACGCAGGTACCATCTCCTGTGGCCCCTGGGGGGTGCCCCACCAGGGCCCTGCAGGGCAGTCCATTCACTGCAGTCCTCCGCTAGCTGCGGGAGTCTGTGATTTCTTCGCCATTCAGTGCCTTCTCGTGCGTGTGATGCTATTGCAGGCCAATGCAATAGTATCTGTTGCTTGTCCAATGAATGAAAGTTTTCAAGGTCAAACAACGGTAACGAGTAAATTACTGGCGGTATCGGCTAAAATGAGCGGTTAACTAACCTCGCTGCGACCTAGCAAATACTTACTGCCACCACGCATCAAACTCAGACACAAGATCAGTGTGGAATCTCAATTCCAAGTTCCTTAGGGCACCAGGGGCAAATAAGGAATAAGAAGAATTGCGCCTTGGCCGTTTGATTATACTGCAAAAGACGGGGATTGTGTACGGAGTTCAAATCGACTGGGCCTCGCCAAAGACAATTCTTAGGTACCTAGGTAGGTAGTCAATGACGATCAATAGTTCTAGATCTCCGAGGCTTTTCCATGACTCTTGGATTCCTGCCCGATGTCGCTCATGTCACTTCCACGTCAACATCGCCCTACCTTGAAAAATGGACGCCATTCGAGCCCAATATTCATCAGGTACTGTAGCTTGCCGCGCTTCGCACTATCGGCATGTCGCCATCCCGCATCGCCTCCACGCGGATCAAAGCTAATTTCTTGTTTATTGATGGCAGACGCTGATATGGAAATTATCTTGACTGCAGTTTCCCAGTCTAGCTCAGGGGCACACGTCTGGTGGTGCAGAGCCAATTCAGAGCCCCATGCCCCATGGCACGCTGCATGGCCGTTCAGCCAATGGCTCTAGACCACAGCGGCCCAAGAAAGCAATAGCACGGGCAGTCCGGGCCCAATGGAGCCCACTGTCTTGTGCGGATCGAGCTTCCTTTTGCTGGGCGATGCCAAAAGGGGGCTTGCGATCGGATCGGGATTTGGGAATGTCATTCAAACTTCGCGAATCCTTGACAGCTGCAGCTATCGACGCCAGCGAGAAATCGCCGCCTCTCACTTTGACCAGGAATGGTTCATGCGACAGGGACTGACCGCATGCACGGTTCATTCCTTTGACCTGGGCCTTGACCGAATTTCTGCCTTGTCTTTCTTCTGCTGGGGAAACCGTGTTGTTAACGAGTGTCACCTTGACTCTGAGTATGGAGTAGATATTGCTCTCCTTAATCAGGGGCTGGCACTTCGTATTGCAGCAATTACCTGCCATCTCTACGGCTGCCAGTAAAGTTCAGTAGCGGGCGCCAAGAGCTCTTCGCTGTCAGAGCCGTTGATCCTACGGGAGCTTCCGAAGCCCCGGTTTTGGGCTGAACCCTTGTTCTCTACAGCCGCCGGGAGATTTGAACGCCATCACGGCGCAACCACTCAAGCCAGCCAGGAGCACGCATAATGGTCTGGACTCGCTCTTAAATCAACTACCCTGTACATTTATACCGTTGATATATGCGGGATCGGTGTTATACATGTAATACAATCTCGTCTAAGAAGCTCCTCTAAACTCGAGTAACGTTTCCTAAACCTGGGCAGCTATTTAGGTCATATATATCCTTGCAGACTGTCGAAATTTTTGTCCTCCCTGTGCCAGTGGATAACTACTTGGACCTGCAGGACATGCTACGTGAACGCTTAGCTGTACTATGTATATTATTAAATAATTATCTAATAACATTAACTCCCATATCGCTATCCAATGCCAAATCATGGGTATCCTTGACCATCATGCCATCCAAACCAGGAGAGGTCTATCTGCATCTCTAAAGCTCTTATAAAAGCGAAGACCTAACACAACGCCACCGCATCTATCAAGGCCACGTATCACCAAATCACGCTTCAAGGACGAAATCAGTACATCCTATCCGGGGTCTCAGGATGGCTCCCAATGGCGTACTTGTTGCCAGCAGAGCCCATCTCAAAATCGGCGTTGGCAGGCTGCTTTGCAAACTTGCCGTCCATACCAAGCTTTGTTTCCGTCACCCAGCGGCGCGCCCAAATAACACACCAGACGATGCAGAAGATAATGACAATACCGACAGCAATGCCAATGATGTACGCTGCAACTATGCCTCGTCCGCCGACCTTGTCATGGTCCAGGAAATTGTAAACGTAAAAGTGTTGTGTAGCGACGGTAATGTACGCGAGAGCCAGGTACAAGGCGAGGATGAAGATCAGCCAGGGAATATTAACCCAAGCCGGAGGGCTTGTTCGGGGTATCAAGATCTCGAAGAGCGCAAACAGGCTGTTCAGGCCATGCTGGCTAATGTTTGCCCAGGCTTTGAACTCGACGGGGAACCAAGGGCCCTTGTACAAAACGGCCCAATATACAATCGTGACGAGGAACGGATACGTGACGACGGTCGAGTAGAACAGCGTGTGAAGTGCCTGCAGCGGGCGTGGGAAGCTATCGAGCAGCGGACGGCCGCGGATCGCATACGTGAGGGTGTGAAATGCAGCGACGGCGAAGTAGAAGGCAAGGCCCCAGTAGGTGAGGATGGTGAAGTAGCTAAAGGACCTGCCGACATCTTTGCAGCCGCCGAGGGAGTCGTGGGTACATGTCCAGCCGATGATGAAGAAGCGAGTGACGAAGGCGTAGAGGGAGATGAAGGCGCGACAAGCGAACAGGAGCCAGGGACTCAGCAGCCAGGATGTTTCGAAGCGGTTGGACGGGTCCCAGAGGTCGTTGCCGAACCTGAAGGGGTTCTTGGGCGCCATTACTGCGCTCTGTCGTGGTGTTGAGGGTGAATGATTGCGGTAAACTCTCCTCTAGTAGCCAATTTCCGAGTTGGGCCGTGACGTTCCAAATAAAAGAAAAGCTGCTAGCACCTGAGAGACAGACCCTTGCTGTGGGATCCTGGGCTGTCTATTTTTGGTTCAGCTGATTTGGCGTTCTGGCGTAGCAACGCGCTATTGAGCCCAGATGACCATTCAATTGGAAAGGTGTTCATTTGAACAGAAAGGTATGAAGCTGCTGCATATCGCGATGCGATGCAACTGGCAAGTTTACTGGATTTGGTTGCTGTGCTTGTGGTATTGGGCATCATGCCTCTACTCTATTAATTGTTGTGGTGTTCTCTGGGTACCTAACTTTACCTATGGAATTAGGCCCAAAAAAACAGATCAATGACCAGAGACAAAGCTTTCGCAGTGGTTCCTTCTCCAAGGTTATTAATAAGGCTGCTACGTAGTATAAAATTCTCAAACCTTCTTTGTATGCTAATTCCTTGCTATGGATGATCGTAATGGCAACTGAAAGCCGTTTAGATAGTCAATCTCTCCTAGGGCGAGGCTTTGTCTACTTAGGTATTCAAGGTATAGCCCATGGCGCAGGGCTAGGTAGGCGCATAGCTTTGATGGCTTGGCTCACGGACGAGTGTGAGCGTGCAAATGACAGGAAAAAGTATCCAGCTTTATTTCACTCTTCTAACAATGCGTGGTAGGATGGCTTACACAACTTGTAGGTCATAGCACAACACACAACATACAATGCCCAGCCTACATGTACACTACACTAATATCCATGGATCCCATTCTGATGGGAATGCACGACAGCACGCTGCCATTTCTAACCCCTGTCTAGCATTTAATCAACACTCCTCGCCGCTTCTCCGACTCTCGAATCTCAAACATGATTTGGATGCCCACAAAGAGACACGAACAAGCTGTAACGAAGAATATGGCGCCTATTTCGAGTCAGTAATGTCCTTGTCAGAGAGGAGGCCCAATGCTTCTGTCACGTACCTGACCAGTCATGCATTATGCTCTGAATGATGCTCTGCAGCCCATCCACGCCAACAGCGAAACCAACCAGATTCGCCGAGATCATCATAAGCACATTAGCCACGCTTCCCACACAGCACAACATCCGATACGTTGTCGGTTGGTTCTCCCACTGGCGCTTCGGGAACAGGTAGGCTGCGGTCCACTCTGGGAGCATGAACAGCACAATCAGCCACCCCCAGATCAGCAGGCGAAGCTGGATGTCATGCCACAATGCCACAAAGGTAAAGACGAGGAGGTACGTCAGGATTGATCGCGCCGTGCTTCGCCAGTTGCGAAACGAAGAGCCCCCCAGCGGCACGTAGATGTACCGGATCAGCCATCGATTGTACGAACGGTGCCACGCTCGCCAGAACAGCTGCGTGCTGTAGTTGTTGCTCACACAGCGGACCATATTCTCGGGAGGGTCGATACCATCAACAAGCGACCACAATCGGAACATTCGCCAGGGGATAAGAAGCTTCAGCCAGATGATGTGGAGGTTGAAGAAGGACAGCAGACTCAACTGAGCCGCCGTGTAGGAGCCCCATTCCGGCCGTCCTTTGCTGATGGCGCCAACGTAGTCGTAATGCAAAATCACCTCCATCGACAGCAGCACCAGGAGAAACCGGATACCATATCGAACCGTGCGATTCGTCTCGATGCTGGCCGTGCGATACTTGGATTGCGAGATGTAGTCGTTAAAAGTGACAATAGGTCCCGTCAAATAGAGTGGCGCATAGATTGCATAGCCCACGTAGTTGCGGAAAGTAAAGTCCCTGGGGTCTGCAGAAATCGTGACACGATCTTTTTCTGAAAGGTTTGCTGGGTCCAATTGCTTCTTCTTCAAGCATCAGAACGAGATCAGATATAATTCCCAGCTCTTAAGTAATGTGATCACTCACCTCTAAAGCATTGGAGTTGCTGCGGTCCACACTCCAGTAGTGGTCCAAGTTGAAACTAACGAGACGCAGGATAGTAATGTTGAAGAGAACCTCCCACCTGGCCAGGAGTCCTCTGAAAGTATTGTCGAACGTAGCTCCCAAGGCCATCAACTCCGAGTCGATCGGCTTCATTTTATCGTTAACAAGGCCCATCGTAGGAGGCGAGATGAAGCTGGCAAGCATCCTGAGCCGCCACCCCTGAGTCAGTTCGTTCGCAAACAAGATGGTGATGTTAAAGATCCAGGTGGCGGCGGGGACGTATCGTCGAGGAAGCTTGGTCGCCAGCTGGTAGTTGATCCAGAGAATGAAGAAGATCTTGAACGCCGAAAGCCCATGCAAAGCGAACAAGAAAATGAATGCGAAAGCAAAGTCGAACGATGCCCGTTGGTCCAATCGGCTCCGGCCTCCCTGGCTTCTCTCTGGTACAGGGTATATAGTGTTCCATAGCTTCCTCAGAAGCGGATGAAAGAGCAGAAGGCAACCCATGTACGGAAGGTTTTGTCGGAAGACGCCGTACTGCGCATCGGAGACATCTATTTGACGCCCTGGGATCCAACCGGGAGATAGATACCTCTTGAACTTGGGATATCGAGGATCGGTTGGTTTTGAGACATCATACGCGATCCAGAACATGTATGGAACAGCAACAATGCAGACCAAGTAGTAGATGTAGAACTCGGGCGTCCTCCATTTTGACGGCTGCGCGTGACTTCGCTCCTTGGCGGGGAGGTCTTTTTTCAGACTGGGATCGGTTCGCGCATCGATGACGGTCTGGTAGGGGGTAGACGAAGGTGTGTTGAAGCGGGTGTCTAGGGTGTCGTGGTCGTAGACACTGCTAAGGAGGGATAAGAGACCCATGGTGGCGGTTCTGAGTATGCGATTCGAGGTTCAGCTCATGGCGGATTCGAGAAAGACAGGGGGTACAAGAAGGAAAAGAAGGGGCAAGAAAGCGAATGTAGAAAAGAGCGCGAAGGTGACGCGCTGCAGGGGGGGAAACAAGACAAGATAAGAAGTGTTGTTGAAAGGAAAGACGATGTCGTGGCCTTCGCGGGGATGCGTGTGGGTGGTGTTGCGGCTTGGAGAAAATGGGACCCGAGGGGTGAAAGTGAGCAGGGCTGCAGGGGTTCATTAGTGGGCTTACCCCTGAAACGCCAGCTCAATTAGGGAGCTTGTCACTTGTTCACAAGCTGCCGCGGCGTACTAACCAACCTATGGATAACTTACATACAGTGTGTGCAAGGAGGGGATAAGAATTACGCTGGGTTCCAAGATCTAACCATCATGATTTTATAGACAAGGGTAAAGGTTTTGAAGGGTTTAGATGAGATAAACATTATAGAATATATATACTTGGTTTTATATGCTATTATTATCCTTTCGTGCGTAGTGGACATAAGCACGTTAGCATGGACATGATAATTACGAGCGATAGTTCATGTCCAATAGTGGTGTCGAACGCGGTCTCAGATTGCTTCCTCTATGGCCAAGGTTGGCGATTAGCGTGTAGGGTTCAGAGTACAATATGCATCCCGGTGTCTAGCCCCCATGGCTTTTGGTTCTGATGGCTAACCTTTACACTCTGAGCAGCACTCAATACACCCTTGATCCATCTCTTGAGACACGCCTCTTCTATCACTCCCCGAACCCATAGCTCTTAACCCGGCTAAAGAAGAAGGGCTTATCGTTCTTCAAGCCAAATTCACCCCAGTCATCCGTCAACTTATTGTAGCTGTAGAAGCCGCGCCAGATGAGCTTGTTGTTGCGGGATCCTTTACCGGCGCTCCTCATTGAAAGGTCCATGCGGTATATGTACTTGGAACCCACGCCCTCGGTCTCGATAAAGACATCCTCCTCCGGATTACGGTCACGGCCGTGCGGGCCCGGGGCCGTGGTGGTGGGGCGGTCCATGGCCGAAGGGTCCTCCTGATCGGCAGCGGAGGAGAGGCGCCACCGGCCGCGCAGGGCGAGAGCCATGATGGCAGAGGGTAAATGAGGATGCGCTGAAGCGCGGTGAAGGTTCAGATCGTCCCGAGTGAGATGCTGGACGACATCAGCAGGCTCTGTGGTAGTGAGCAGACTGATGAGGGAGCCGTCGCGGAAGAAGCGCAGGTAACGGTAGTAGGTGACAATATGGATGGGATTGCCCCACGTGAGTGAGTTGGCGGAAGCCTGTCCGGTACGGACGTAGTTGACGGTGCTGATATAACAGCCATTGAAGCGTATGCGCGGACGGGACCGGAAGAGGGTCTTCCAGGAAGGGTAGACAGAGGGTGTGAGGGACTCTGTCAGTGCGAGGATGGCCTCGTGCCGGCGTTGGGCGAGCTCGGAAGGGCTGACGACGATGCCTTCAACGATCCTGGGGCCGTCTTGCTCCTCCTCAGGTAGGTCTTCCCATTCAATGCCCTTTTCAAAACGGTACAACATGGAGCAGAAGCCGACTTCTGGGCCGAGGGCAACTCGGCGCCAGATGCGCTGCTCAGTGGCGACCAGGTAGGCGAGGCGCTTGCAGACGCGGGAAAGGCGAGCAAAGTCCCCAACGTCAACGTCAGCAACATCACGGAGGATGTGGATGAGGATCTCATCGGGGAGGTCAGCCAGGGGACAGGGCGGTTGGGGCATGCCCTCGACAAGAGGCGGAGGGGGCTCGATCTTGAGACTGGAGAAGCTGGCGATGAGTTCACCGATAGATAGCGGCTGGGCCTCTGGGCTTGCATCTACATTGGGCGCTTGTGAGGCAGTGGCTGTGGTACTGGTTTCTGCTCTGGTAGCAGTTGGTGGTGTTGGCTGAGGAACTTGCTTCTGAGGGAAGTGCTTCT
This sequence comes from Fusarium cyanostomum, assembly GCA_014824385.1. Taxonomy (NCBI): domain Eukaryota; kingdom Fungi; phylum Ascomycota; class Sordariomycetes; order Hypocreales; family Nectriaceae; genus Fusarium; species Fusarium cyanostomum. Next base: position 28,905 of record JABCKW010000276.1, on the reverse strand, counting down.
CGCGATACCTTCGATCAACGCCAGTATCGAGCTGCCATCAAGTTAACATAGTTCTATACCTAGTATGAGAGCAAGGGTACAAACTCGGTAAGCTCTGCGGTAGAGCTTCAGGCTATCGCCCATGTTACCCTGTGCCTCTTTATGCATGGCCTCTTCAAAGTGATCTAGAGCTGAGACGAGCTTCTCCCCCGCCCGTCCATGGTGCACCTCATGAGCAGGACGGGTCAAAGTGGGAGATGAGGGCCCAGGCTCGTCAAAAGAGCGGCCCTCCAGATAATCATCATCATTATCCTCGGCCGACACAGGTAAATGTTTGTGTGGCCATGATGACACGGGCGGCCCATGATGCGGCCGTCTCGAGGGACCAGCGGTGGCGGCTGTGGCTGATTGAGCCTCGGTATCATGGTGCTCGGTTCTCGTCCTGAGATCTGAGAGCCATTGTTGGCGGAATGACTCGAGTTCCGAGTTCAACTCATTTGCGTTGGAAGTCATGATGAGGGGGGGATGAGGTCCGATATGTCCGAAGAAAGTTATTTGTAGCGGTGTTGTGTTTCTACAGGAGATTCATGATTACGTATACGACTTATAGGTGGACGACAATTCAGCGGTGAAAGGAAGTTCCGCTGGAGTTGCCGCTTGACTCAGATGCAGAGTATTAAATTGACGCAGGGGTACAGAGTAGATAGAATTGGTTATTGTAGAGATACGTGATAGGTGGTGATGGATGATGCAAAGAGAACGAATCAAGAGGATTGGTCGGTTCGCCGACAGGAGTCATAGGAGATAATTGACGGTAGACAAATTTGGTTAGCTCCAACGCTTGCCCGGGAACGGGGCAAGGCTCACGTTAAAAACGGCGTAAACAGTCACTACAACATGTCCTGATAATTAGAAGCTTTCTTAATAAGAGGAGGATGTTTATAACTCAATTTTTTTTTAATAAATTGGGAATAGCTGTGAGTACTTTGACTTTCATACCAGTCCTGTTGAATGTAGAATGGTCGCAAGTTACCTATCTAGACATGTCACTATCGAGTAGAGTACCTACTTTGAGGCACTGTTAGGATATTCTCAGTCACCGAAGCAATGTCAAAGCATATACTCAAGGTCCCAAGTTATTGTGTCATTACCCCAGACTATAGCGGAGCTGGCTTCTCCGTCAAAGAGTCAGTACACGTGGTTGGCCATGACATTGGAGGCAAGACAGCCTACGCTTTTGCCTCTCTGTTACGCCGATCGTGTACCTGTCATATGGGGTGAGTGTCCTCTCCCCGGTATAACCGCCTAACACGGAAAATGTAAAGTGAGGGTACTGGGTCTCAAGAAGGGAACGTTTAGTGTTGCCGAGGTTCCAAAGAGCGGACGCTGGATCGCAGAGAAGAATCCTGAACAATTTTGTCGATTAGTTCTTGAGTTTGTCGGAAAGGAGCAGCGAAGACGCCTCCTGTTAGAATATCGAAACACCCACAGCGTCTTTTAATCGATACAAGAGGAGCTACATCCATCAACTGATTATCTTATCAAAACGATCATCGCCATGTGCGGAGTCGCGTCAAGCCAATCAAGGCGCGTCGTGACATCATGCGCGTGAACCGGGGCAGCTCAGATGTGGACAGGTACGTACCTGCATTGAAAATTGACATTTGCCGCCGACGCTCCGACCCCGGGCGCGTGCAAAAGGCCGGGGGGCGATGTCGCAGTGTTTTTTCCGTTTATTGATATGGAAGAGAGAAGAAATATCGCGACAAATTGAAAGAGAAGAGGGCGCCAATGCCCAGAGAATACCTATCTAACTTTAGCACCAAACAACTTCGTCTCCTCTTTCTGGGTTGCCCCTTTGAGAACAAATTGAGGAGTCCAGGCAAAAGACGACACTAGCCGACAGACCGAACCCGATCTCTTTCTCCGGCTGGCTTCGGGGTTTTCTTCCAGAGGTGGCCCTTTTTTACCCTCCAGCTGCTGCTTGGTCACGTTGCTGGCGTTCCAGACAGTTCAGAGCGTGACGGAAGAGGCGATCTCCTATTAACTAGCGACCTGAAAAAGTAGGGAGCTTCAGTTGAGACCTTAGATCGCCACTACTAAACCTCTCCACCAAAACTACTACCAACGAGTCATCGTCATCGACACCTCAACTTCCTTCTCCAACTGCCCACGGGATCTGCCTACTCTTTCTACCTACCTATCTTTTCTTATTCATCAAGCTACACATCATCTTTCATTCATCGTTGTCCCACGAAACCATGAACTGAATCTTCTCGCTTCGAAACCTGGATACTCGAATCCCAAATGGCCCCTGTCGGAGCAAATCGTTCCGGCAGATTCGACTATCTCAATCACTACCACCCTCACCACCAAAGCCCGCTTCAGGCCGACGACGAATTTTCCCTCGCCCATATGATGAATACGGAGCCCAACGGTCCCGGCAATGGAAGCGGCATTCTCAAGAGCAGCGGCTCAGCAGCAGCTGTCGGCGCTGGCGGCCGTGGCGACGAGAACAGTGTTGTCGACATTACGGCTGCGCAGAAGATGTTGTCGGCTATGTCGGGGAGCTTACTGACCTCGCTCCTTGGTAAGTCCATCGCCGCCATATCCACGACAAGACCTCATGCTTATATGTATTTGTTGTTTAGTCACTCCCCTCGACGTCGTCCGCGTGCGCCTCCAGTCCCAAAAAGCCCCTCGATCGACGGTCGACTTCTCGAAACTCGCCATCACCACCTCCTCCCTCACACCCGCCCAGACCGCCGAGCTTGGCATCACATCCTGCTGTCGCGAGGTCTTCTTCTCCGGCGGCAACGCCGAAGTTTGTCTTGCTGCGCCCCGCATAGAAGGCATTGCTGCCGCGCCTCCAGCTGCCGAATGCGCCGTCGAGGAGGTCCAGCGCCGTACCTTCAGCTCAACCTTTGACGGGTTACGCAAGATTGCCCGCAATGAGGGTGTCACTACTCTTTGGAGGGGCCTATCGCCCACGCTCGTTATGGCTGTTCCCTCGAATATCATCTACTTTACTGGCTACGACTGGCTACGATACAACTCTACGAGTCCCTTTTCGCGCTTCTCCGATACCTCGGCCCCTCTCACGGCTGGTTCGGTGGCGCGTGTGCTTGCGGCTACAGCTGTGAGCCCAATCGAGTTGGTTAAAACGCGAATGCAGGCTGCTTCTGGAAGCTCGACGACAAACCACCTGGTAGAGGCTTTCGAAGGCGTGAAAGAGATGATGGGCACGCATGGCTATACTTCGCTGTGGCGAGGCTTGACACTGACCCTCTGGCGAGACGTCCCTTTCTCGGGATTATACTGGTGGGGATATGAGTCGATACGCTCAAGACTGACTGATATCCGAGAGCAGCGTCACGGGAACTCACTGTCATTCGAGGAAGATTTGTCGGAGGCAAGGAGAAGGTTGCAGAGCCACGAGAACCATGCCGAGACTTTTGTGGATGCTTTTACAGCTGGCGCCATGTCCGGAGCTTTTGCCTCCTTCATCACAACGCCCTTTGACGTTGGCAAGACACGGACACAGATTTACCAGGATGGTTCCAAGAACAGCGCTGGAAAGGGCAGCACCGCAGCAGCTCAAGCACCAGAACAGCGCAATATGATGCGTCTGCTTTGGCACATCTTCAAGACCGAGGGCGCTTCAGGTCTGTGGAAGGGATGGATCCCGCGCACTCTCAAGGTGGCGCCAGCGTGCGCCATCATGATCAGCAGCTACGAAGTGGGCAAGCGCGCGTTCCGGGGCGTCAACGAACGGGCACGTCTCCAGAACGAAGGAGGACGCTCGTAACGATGCGAAGACGATGAAGAGAAGAATCTCAAAACAAGCGGCGAGAAAAAGGAGAGGATCTGCATAGACATTTCGGCGTTTGGGGAGCGAGGACGGGGCGGTCAAGGGAGAAACGGGAACTCTTCTCCTTTAAATGCGTCTTTTTGCTTTTTACGAGCGATAAGGGTTAGACCACGGAGTATTATGATATCAAATACCGCGGAGATAGACGTTAATATGTAAGAATATGTGAGAGCGCGCCACTGAGGCATCGCGCCAATGCCTTGACCCTGAGTGTTATGCTATTTGCGTGGAGACCAGTATGCTGCGATGTGTATAAGAAGCGAGTAATGTAGTAATATGACGACAAGAAACACGTTCCATTGTTTCAATTGATCTACGTCCAGGTTATGATAGATAATGTTGGTGAGCTTTTGGGTAGAACTCAAGTTTTGGTGATATTCAGTTAACGAGGCCGCGATAGGTCTTGCATCCAAAAAGTGGGACTAGAAGACTTCACCTTGAATATTTGGAAGCAATAAGGCTGATTCTAATTGAGTGACGGTTGCGAGGTGGTAATACTATTCAGGGTAAATCATTCGCCATATTCTATTTTCTGTAGAGCCTAGGGCGCTGCGGTGCTCAAGCGGCCACTGCCTCTCTCTTCAACTCACCCATCCACTCACATTCATCACAGATACCCGTCCAGAATGTACTCACTCACCTGCGCCGACGGCTTCTCCCTCGGCCGGGACGTCTACGTCCTAGACATCCACCGCACCTCGGCCGGCCTCGCCTCCATCTCCTCGGACCAGTCCCTGTCTCTGCTAGACCCAGCCCGCCTCTCCGCCGGCCCCCAGCGCCGTCTTCCCACGGAGCACGGCAACTTGACGGCGCTGCGTGTGTTTGACAGCAATGCTGCTTTGGTATGCACTGCCGGTGAGAATGGAACTGTCGCGGTGTGGGACTTGAGGCAGGGTGCGAGGGCTGCGCAGTTTCAAGGTGAGTCCAGGCGTCGAGCTGCCAGTCGAGAGTCTACCTGGTTGCTAATGCTTCTTGTCATTGCGTAGCGAGCGCGGCTCCTATTCTGTCCATGGCGTGCAGTCTGGATACAAGGACGATTGCCGTTGGAACCGAGTTGCAAAACCACACTGCGTCCATCCATCTCTGGTCTGTCCCTTCTCATACCCGCTCAACACTGCAACAAACACAACCAAAGCTAACTCTCATCAGGGACGTCCGCTCTACCCCCTCTGCCATGGCTCACTACCAAGAAGTCCACAGCGACGACGTAACCGACCTGGCCTTCAACCCCTCCAACCCAGCCCTCCTCCTCTCGGGCTCAACCGACGGCCTCGTCAACGTCTACGACACGCGTGTCGCCGACGAGGACGACCTCACCGTGCAGACCTGCAACGCTGACGCCTCGGTCCACCGCGCCGCCTGGCTATCCACGACCGAGATCGCAGCCTTGTCTCATGATGAACGCTGCGCTTTGTACGATGTGAGCGAAGAGCGGGCCAATGGCGATGCGGTGCAGGATTTCGGTGACATGAGGACGGTGCTTGGGTGCCAATATGTCGCGGACGTGACGCCCAAGATGGATGGGAGCGGTGCGATTCTCGGCGCCGGAGCTCAAGAGTAAGTCTTTTCTTCTTCTACGTCTTCTGCTGTCAGTGTAACTAACGTGGCCCTCAGCAAACAAGCATTTGAGCTCGTCTTCCTCGCCAAGAACCCCAACGGCGAGGGTTGGGCCCTAGACCGGGACAACAGCGTTGGTTTGCCCGGCGCGCACGGCGACGAGATTGTGCGGTCGTTCTGCTTCTTTGATGAGGAGCATGTGGTGTATACTGCGGGTGAAGACGGGAACATTAAAGCTTGGAGGCCGAGTAGTTGATTGGATTGTGAGCCAGAGTGCAAAAGACAAGATAAGAGCAAAGATAGCGAATGCTACTATGGGTAGACATAAGTTCTTAATTCCTACTGCAAGGCGGATAGATAGGCTCCTCTAAGCTTAGAATAGCTTATAATCGATCTTATGTTTGCGCTTTAGGTAAATAAGTTAGGAAATCACCTACCTCAAGGTTAAGTCTTGGGTATATCTAGGCGAAACTTTTGTCTCCCCACTGTAAATGCTGCAACACCAAAGAATAACTGATCATGGTGCATCACCAGCCTCACTCCGCTGCGAATCTCCAAATCCCAACCCGCGGCACATCACCTCTGCAAGGCATGAAATAATCATTAAAAAATGCCCGTGAGACTGGAGAAAAAGCATTCGGCTTGCTGTTAAGAAAGACAAAAAGGCCTGTTCGATCCCATCCTTGTCAGACACGCCCTGGGTCAGTTCGAACGGGTCCCACCAGTCGTTGGGAAACCCGGCGAAGGTGAGCTTGATCTCGGAGGCTATAGGATGTCAGTTGGCAGTGATAGGGTACCAATATGCATACTCACCACCTCCCAGCATCAATCATACGTGCAAGACCATATTCTCTCGTCAAGACTTCACCCGCGTCTCCTTACACTCTCAACCATACTTGTCATGCTTGCCCTTCACCTTCAGCTCCAGCAACCGCTCATGATAATCTCCCTCCCTCCTCGCCCTCTTCAACGTCCGCACCTCATCCTCATCCAGTCTCCGCCCCGCCGCCTCCTCCAGCTCGCGCCGACTAATTTTGGCCAGCGCCTTCTCCTCCTTTGACGCACGCAGCTTTGGCTTGAAGCGCGCCTGCATCCTGATACGGAACGTCGTGTTGAACGAGATGACGTCTGCATCTCCTCGCACCTCGGTTGCTGCGGCGCCTGTCTTGGATGGTTTGGTGCTGGGCTTGATGGTCAGGAGGGTATCTCTCAACGTCTGCAGTTGGAACGTCCCCGGTGTGTCTGCTGTCGGGATGACGTTGAAGGATTCGAGAGGCGATACGGCTTCTGATGTCGCCGAAAGCATTCCGATCTTGTCGCAGGTGAGATACCTATCGTATCTCGTGTTAGCAGCAGTTGAGGCTCTGGAAGAAGGCGAGTATCTCACCTCCCATGATGCCCCTTGAACCGGAAACTCTCCGTCCCAGAGACGCGATTCGCAACCCAGACCTGGCGCACATCATGCGGTTCCGCCGTGGCTGGATTCGCATCGACGATATTCTCGATTGGCAACGTAAACACCTTGCCTGAAGGATCGCAAGCCAATGCCGATGGTGTATCCGTCGGGAGCACAATCATGATGGGTCCAATCACATCCGTCGTCACCTCGGCCGAAACCCAGCTATCGTCATTTTCTGCTTCTTCCTCTGGCTTCTTCTGTATCTGCCCAGCCGACGGGCCGCCCTCGTCGTCAGCAACATGGCGGGATGCTTTCTCGGCGTCGGTGCGCTTGCGCTTCTTGGACTTCTTGTCGCCCTTGAAGGTCAATGGCTTGACCATGGTGAGTTCAAGGCTTTATCACGTCGGATCTGCTTCGGCCCCGTTGGTCGGCGGTTGGCGTCGGTCGGAAGTGGCTGTGAGGCTCTGAGTGCTGACGTTGACGCCGGGATGCGGCGAGCTCCACACGGCAGAAGTGTCAGTTCAGGAAGGTGATTCGTTATGTAAGCCCACCTCCCCCGCAACGTGCATCTTTGAAAGATGGGTGTAGATGTAGAATTTGGGCCACTATCCATCTCATTCGTATTGTTTTGGAAAGACACTTTTTGAATACGCACTATGGCTTCTCAAGCGCAAGCTGTTGCTGTTTCTCTCCGAGATCTCAAGGACGGTACGTGCCGGTCAACTCATGATGGCTCCGCTCTCATGATATACAAATATCCTCCCTCACCAGTAGATGACTGACATGCGTGATAGGCAACATTCCCTTTGAGACCCTGCAAAAAGCCTTCGGCCCCGACTCGCTTGGAATTCTCATTGTCAAAGACGTTCCCCAAGAATTCGCCGAGCTTCGGCACCAAGCCCTCTCCTACGCCTCATACCTGGGCAACCTCCCCAAGGATGAACTCGGTGCGCTGCCAACTTTACTCTCAACCCAAGGCCTTTTCTGACATTCTCTAAAGAAACCCTCGAAAATGAGCGCGCCAAGTATCTGACCGGCTGGTCCCTCGGCAAAGAAACCCTCAAAAACGGCCAAGTCGACACCTTCAAGGGCTCCTACTACGCCAACTGCGCATTCTACCTTGACCCAGCTCTCGAATGCGCTGTCCCAACTCCCGAATTCTCCATCGACACATTCCCCGAGTATCTCTCCCCCAACGTCTGGCCCCCGGAGAAGGTTCTGCCAGGCTTCAAACCTTCCGTCACGTCCTTGTGCCACCTCATCATCGACGTCGCCGTGCTCGTTGCCCGCGCGTGCGATCGCTTCGCGCAGCAGGACATTCCCGGATATCCGCAAGGCTATCTCGAGCATGTAGTCAGCACGTCAAGCACTACCAAGGCGCGCTTGTTGCACTATTATCCCCAAGAGGCGGATCCTGCTGCCAATGGCGGCGATGAGGATGATTGGTGCGCCACGCATCTGGATCACGGGTGCTTGACAGGTCTTACATCCGCCATGTTTATCGACGAGCACAAGACCAACCCTACAGTGCCAGACGTTACAAACCTCAATGGCGCCTCTCTGCCTCCCCTCGAAGAACTCCCCTCCTCCCCTGATCCATCCGCTGGTCTGTACATCAAGTCCCGCACTGGTGAGACTGTCCAGGTCAAGATCCCACGCGACTGCATCGCCTTTCAGACGGGCGAGGCTCTCGAGCGCATCACTTCTGGTCGCTTCAAGGCTGTGCCGCACTTTGTTAGGGGCGTGCGGCCCAGTGTGAGTGATGGAAGAGTGGCGCGGAACACGTTGGCTGTGTTTACTCAACCTAACCTGGGTGAAGAGGTGGATATTAAGCAACACCTTACATTTGGAGAGTTTGCTCGAGGTATTGTGAACAAAAATACGGTATCATTGTGAGTGAGCTAAATGATCATCATGTCCGTTGTAGATGGCTTGGTGGACAAGTAGTCGGGTCACAATATAATATAGGGGTTGAGATCGAGACAATATCTTTAGTCCATGAAAAGTTATTCAGGTTTTATAAGTTGACCCTAGGCGAGAAGTAAGGAGCGTAACCCTAGCTATAGAAATCTCTCCACAAGCGATAGGTTCGAATGGCAAAAAAGACGCAGCATGATAACTGCGGTAGAAAGTAACAGTAGCAGATGGGGTTCAAAATGTCTCCAAAGTTGTATCGAACTGGCCAAGTTTCCACCACGTCTCGGTGGAAGGAACTTGACCATATAGAAAGGAATATGAGTCAACTCCAGCAGCATTTCAAGCGAATCAAACCAAGGTAGTGACAGTTCGAATGATCAAGCAGAAATAAACGACAGCTCCCACTCACAGCTCCCACTCCCTAAACATTTGGCAGTTGGGGTCCAGGATTCCCCTAGTAATGCCCATGGGCATGGAATGTTTCAAGGAATGCACAGACAAGTGCTCTTCGAGAAATGTGCCCATTTAAGCCCAGGCGCCTACGAGACTCATGAAGAAAGCCCCGAAAAACACGAGGAGGCAAGCATAGACACGCTTGCGACCACGCAAGAAGCGCCAGCTTTCGTCGCTGAGGAAGTCCTCCGAAAGAAGCTCAACAAGGGACGCAAAGGTGAGCAGTCCAGCCGAGATGGCATTCATGACGCCGACAACGATCAGGCCGGTTTCCGAGCCAGGGCTGTAGAGAGTATGGGTAGCTAGGCCGATGGCTTGTCCGAGAGGAGTACTAATTAACCAAAGTCAGGAAACATATCTGGGACATCAAATGAAGTCAACACTTACGTGCATCCGTATGCGAGTGCCATGTACCAAGGCTGCAACTTGCCTTTGGGCCACTTGATGGCAGAAATTCGGGATCCGAGGGCCAGGCCTTCAAAGGTTTCTGCACAAAGATTAGTTGCGATCCAAACTTCAACAAGTGTCTCTAAACTCACGGTGAAAGACAATGGCAATGAGTAGAATGATAAACTCATTTCCAATCGAAACGCTGAGCGCCATGCCAATAAAGACACTGTGGAAAAGAATACCAAGCTCAAGCAATACACACTGGAGAAGCTCCTTGCGCTGTTGCTGCTCTTCGGACAGAGCAGGCATCTGCAGGGCCTCGAGGCTCGTCTCCTCGAGATTCTTTCTTCCCGATTGGGTGTTGTCGTCATCCTCGCAAGCCTCTTCTTCCGGGGTTTGATGTCTTTCATCTCTGCTGTTGAGAACAGACAGTCCCTTTCCAATGCTCGAAGATCGTCCACGCAAGGGGCCCATGTCACGAATCGGAAGCATGCCTACGCTTCCCATACATCCACGTCCGTGAGAGGCGTCGGCATTGGGCGCCTGGTTACCACCGTTGGAGGTGATATCGACAGGAGGGATGTGACGGCAAGGGTGAAAGACCATCTCAATAACAGTGACGAGGAAGATGGCCGCAAGAGCAATGGCACCAGGAATAGCAGGGTAGTCCTTATTCCAAAAGCTGCTCAAGCAAGGGTTTCCGAGCGAAATGAAGGCAGTGGGAAGCAGATGAACGAAAGACGTAGCAATGAGAACGCCAGTACCGAAATGGCGTACAGCGAAGAAGAAGCGGCTCGGGATTCTCAGGCCTGGAAACTTGATGGCCAAGATGGGAAACGCGCAGGCAAGGGTCGAGACAAACAGGATGATGAAGAGAGCTCCGACGTGAAGGGGAGTGTTGTATTCATCCTTATTGACACCTCCCTTTGCGCAGGTGCCTCGCTTGCTTAGGGGTGAGACGTGAGCGGGAACCAGTGACTCCTGGACCTTGGGCGATGAAGTGATAGCAACGGGCGCGGGCGAGTTCCAAGACGAGAGAATCGTAGAGACGACAAGAACAGAGAGGACCCAGATGGTCCAGCTCCAGATGTGCGAGGCACATGACGAGAGGGTGCCTCGAGGAAGACGGTTTTGGTCTTCACCACCATCTACCGTCTTTGGATACGAGGACAATCCTAGAGTTTATCAGTATGCTTAGATAGGATATGGGCATAAGACACAATTGAAAGATATGAAGGCTTTGAAGAGAGCATGAAGGGCACTGCATACCCGAAACACGGGACAGCCGTCCCGCATCCTTGGGTGAACCCTTGAAGGGCTCGGATGGATGATTCCCAGATTGATTACTGTCATCACATGCGCCCAGGAGTCCACCATTACCACCTCCGCTTCCGTCATCCTGCCCTGCATCAACATGCTCGCGGAGGTTGGAGATGCCGTTCAGATCCTGACGCGTGGTGTGAGTAGCGGCCAAGGGCGAAGGGGCCTGGTTCCAGGACAGATGCCGGTAGTAGGATTCGTCTGCTTTGGATAGACAGATCATTGTGAAGTCGAGGATGTGGTCTTGCAGTGGAGATGTCGATAAGAGGTCAGGTCAAGGTCAAGGAAGGAGATGTGGCAGCGTTGAGTTTCCACAGAGGCCACGCAATCACAGTTACGATCAGAGTCAGACTGAGAAGCCAATGTCTATGATGCGAGAGTGTAAACAGTTGAGGGGACGTGTAAATAAAGCAATTGAAGGTAGCAGAAGACAAAAGGGTTAAAAGTCAAAAAGATGCTTACTTACGGGCAATCCATGAGTCGACCGATTTTACAGGCTACTAGCAAAACCCGGGGGGGGATCACTGCCGCTCTCCGCTCTCGCACCCGCCCTGGAACGGGGGGATGGCCCCGCCAAATCAGGTAAGAGTTTTGATTCGGGAAGTCGCGACCCCGATTTCGCCCGCGTGACAAGCAGCCATGGTGGCTCACTAGGCAGGTACCCAACACGAAGTACCGGTTCGCCAAGTGGACTCCTACGGGATCTGGTCTGGTTGGGTTTTCGTAGCTGGCGCAAGGGTTTAAAAGGGAAAAGTACGAACTGCGTTTGTACCGTGTTACAACGCACTCCGTCCTGCCCCGCAAGTCGGGAGGAGGCATCCCGGCGGCTTAGACCGCGGAGGACCTCCGTAGGAGCTCCATAATCTTAGGTCATCACTTAATGTGACAACAAATCTGGCGGTGGATCTCACGTCTTACTATAGCTACCTCTAGAACAAGAAGACTCTAAAGTTTAATCTAGGTTCCTTCACCCGCGGGGCACGGCATATTTTACCTTCAGTGGTGGCCACTTTCTGTGGAGTACGTTACTGTACAAAAACCTCGGTGAGGTGAACGGCATTGCCCACCTGGAAACTTCCGGTTGATTTTATTGGATCATGGAGCCGTATGCTTGGGCAGTGCATGGCATATGCATGAAGGCGAACATCGGAATCGAGTGAGCTCTAGGTGACGATATCTTTCCAACTGTTACATTGATGATGCGTTTACGTCGGCAGTGATCGGCAAAGGCCCCGGCGTCAGAAGCCTCAACATGATGAGAACACACAATCACGAACGGTGCTGTCTCAGTCGCACTCTTCAGTACCAGAGGTGACACGTAGAGCTTTTATTATTAGCAAGTTAAGCTGTTGGGCATCACAGTGGGAGATGATTGTTCATCTCGCACTTGCATACCTAGGTAGGTAGTGACCAAAGAAGCTTACATAAGGCGCCAGTTCCTATCAGAAACTGACATCATCACTGGGTCAATTCACATGAATATTCTCTCAAATAACCTCATGAGCCCTCACGGATAGACTTGACACCTTTTTTTAAACCTTGGGTGATAATCGACAGGTTCAAAAGTCGACCAGAACTCAGAATGGCCCTCCCTCCCAAGTTCGCCGGGCACAAGCTCCAATTCGCTTCCCCGCCCTCGTCCTCCTCCGCGGTCGCTCACACAACTCACACGCTCGAGTTCTACCTCGACTACTGCTGTCCCTTCTCCGCCAAGATCTTCCGCACCCTTCGATCCGCCGTCATCCCCGCCGTCAAGGCCAACCCGGCCTGGGCCTCAAGCCTCACCTTCATCTTCCGGCAGCAGGTCCAGCCATGGCACCCATCGTCGACGCTCATGCACGAGGCCGGCCTGGCCGTCCTGCGCATCGCCCCGGAGCGCTTCTGGGACTTTAGCGCCGCGCTGTTTGACGAGCAGGCCGACTTCTTTGATGTGTCTGTCGTCAACGAGACGCGCAATGCTACATACCGCCGCCTCGCCAAGGTGGCTGCCAAGGCGGGCGTTGATGGGGAGCAGGTGTACCATTTGCTCGAGATCTCAGACAAGCCGGGTGAGGACGGAGCGCTAAATGCGGGGAACCAGGTCACGAACGACCTCAAGGTCATCACCAAGATGAACCGGTTGATTGGAGTGCACGTTACGCCCACTGCCGTATATGACGGTGTTGTGCAGGATGTCAGCTCAGGATGGAACAAGGAGCAGTGGGTTGAGTGGTTGGAGAAGAATATTGTCTGACACCCATTGACTTATGATAATGAATTCGATACCTAAGTTAGTTACTGATGGCTGAAAATGAATGCATGGTAATGATATTATCGATTGCTGCTCGTTAAGTTACCATGTGTGTGGTGCCAATATTGGAGATACCCTTGCGCCAATTAGATGCCGTCCCACCGCGTCCCGAACCGCGTCTTTCCCGACTTGGATCTTTTGACTTCATCCCCATGAGCCTCTCATCAAAATCATCAATCACACATTTAACCACAATGCTGCAGCTGAGAACGACATTTCCAAGGCTACGGCCAAGCCAATTGGTCTATCTGGCTCGTCAAACAGCCCCTTTACAACCAGTATCCCTCACTCGAACCCTCCACCGATCCCTGCAGAAATCTCTACAGCAGTCTCAGCTACGATGCTACGCCCAGCCTGCCAGTCGGATAGAGGATGAGCTGAAGCGACAAGCTAGAGCGGCCTCGAAAGGCAGCAAAGAGTTCGGTACGTGCAGGCAGTTTTGGGCAGAGCAATATCTCTGACAATGTACTGACACGCACGCTAGAGCTCCCTGAGAGGCTGATCATCTATCACGCCGGTACAGGCCGCACAACCTTTCTAGCTATGATCAAAATCACGACTCTCTTCCTCGGCGCATTCTTCTGCTTCATCGTCGCGCCGAGCTATATCAAGGCCGACAAGCCTGAGTGGGAGACTGCAAGCGGTATGTCACTCACTCACATAAGAACCACCCTTCACTCATGATATCACCACCACGACATGTCAAATCTACAGCACAAGACTAACACCGACCAGTCGTTCTATGCGGCATTATTCCTATTCTTTTTGTCGCTTACACAACCTCCCCATTCGTCACCCACATCCACGTCCATCTCCCCCCCTACGCCCGTGCCTCTCGCGCCATCCTCGAGCGTTTTGTCCGCACTCTCCCACCCTCCACGCCTCTCACCCTCACCACCATGAGCGCCATCTCCAAGCCCCGCTACAGTAGCCTCCAGGCCGGCGACTTGGCTTCCGTGCGCCGCCGCTTCGGCCTTATCAACTATGTCCGCGACACGACAGAGGAGAACGCCAAGCGCCGGTGGTACATGTTCCGCGCTGTTGGTCAGTTCTACGTCCAGGATAAGAGGCCGCAGAGGAGGGTGAGGTATGAGAAGAAGAAGGACAAGGTCGATGGGTGGATTTGGGATGCCATCAAGGAGCGGATTGACAAGAGGGCGCAGAAGACTGCCTCGGCATAGTCGAGACGATGCCTCGAGTCAAGTTCTCTCCAACTCTTGCTTGTCTATATGCTACCTTTGTCTATGTACCACCACCTCGACAACCTTCAACATGTATCTAGCCCCCTCAAGCCGTCACAACACCATACCAAATCATCCCCATAACTCCGCCCATGAAAATAGCAATTGGCGGACTCACCCCCAGCCACATACCCCCAAAGAAGCTCGTCGCCGTTGTCACAACCCACCACGGCTCAACCGAAAGACTCGTCCCACTCCTGTACCCTTCATCAACGTACCCAATCTGCCACAGCCGATACACAGCTGTATAAATCAGACCGACCGCCGCCGCATTCACTCCTCGAACCGCAGCCTTTACCCATCGCCATTGCCGAACCGCTCCCCACAGCCCCATGGTTCCGTGGACGAGCACCAGCCCTGGCGTGAAGATTCCCAAGAATCCCAGCACCGCGCCCGCCACGGAACTGTAACCGCCATTTATGGCCGTTAAACTGCCCAGGTAAACAGCAAAGTTGAAGTTCGGACCCGGGAATGCCTGGATCAACGCAAGCCCTATCAGAAAGTCCCGAGGACTCACCCAGCCCTCAGCGACGACGTACTCGCGCAGTAGTGGGATGACAACGGGACCGCCGCCAAAGATGATGGTTCCCGCGAGATACATATTGGCAAAGAGGCTGTAGAGGAGGGGCATATCCGGGATCGTGCCGCGCAGGACCATGACAATGATGAAGCTGATGAGGAAGAGGCTGATGATGAACAAGCCCAACTTCCACGACATGTTAAGGGATCGCTCCGGTGGAATAATGCGTGGTTCGTCGTTGGTGGGCAGCATCGACGGTTCCTGGGACGCGCGCTGAGGGTCTCTAACAGAGCCATTGTTCCCTTGTGATGCAGGGCGTCCTCCCGTCTGAGTCGAAGATGCCACTTCATCGACACAGACAGCCTCCCTGCCTGGCATCCCAATCGCTACCTCCTCTTCTCTCCCTCTCCTCCTCCTCCTCTTCGCCATCGCAACAACCCTCTTTACAGGGCCATGCAGCCATCGATAATCATGCACCACTGTCGCAACTCCAGCAGCCACCATGAGCACGGGGAAGTACCAAAGCGCATTGTACAGCATGCCCCCCGAGGCACTCAAGAATACAACCACGCGCGTCATTCGATCCGTGATAGCCTTTTGCGATAGCTGCACAGCCGCAAGGACAATGATGCCAACAGTTGCGGCGTTGAGACCAGAGAGGAGAGCGTAGACTTGACGAGGTAGTGATTCGCCAATGTTGGAGACACCAATGGAAAGGGCGTACATGCCGATGGCACCAGGAAGACTATTTTATGGTTTAATTCCTTCTGTTTTGTTTCTGAGAAGCAAGGGGCAGAGTGAGAGTGGCAATCATACCTCCAGATGAAGAATCCCAATATCGCAGACAGAAATCCATTGTGGATGAGATTGATGCAATAATGCATCTTTGTACTCGCTGGTCCGGATAAAGCTTGACACACGCTGAACAATTCCTGATACTGTCCAAGTCCGTCAATATTCAGAAGCCTGCATAAGTTGGGAGAAGTAGGCAACTTACCATCTGCTCATCCAACCATTGCAGTCTCACTGTGAACTTGTCATAGAACTATTCGAGAGCATCAGCAAATCCGCTGTCTCAATGCAGTTGACTCTATACTTGCAATCTTAAAGTGCACAGGCGGCCCCCCAAACGACGTAAATCCCATATGCCAGCTCTGTCGCACCATGCTTCCAAGCTTCTCCACGGGCACACACCCACGATCGCGGGCCGTCATGTTGTATTACCGCTTTAGCATAAAGTTGAGGCTATTATATTCAAAGGCGTCGCTGGGGCTCCAAGATGTAGAATCTAGGAAAAATGGGAAGCAAAGAGTGAAAAACAGACTGGGGATATTGCGTGCTCGTCAAGATCGCGAGGCAGCACGTGGGGCCTCCTTCTTATTTTGGTGTGGCCAACTATTAGCGGCCTTGGACGAGTTTAATTCAACGCCAGAGAGAACTGGGGATTGCCAAGAAAGACGACGAATGAAAGTTCTTCCATGACAGCTTTGCTCTGCATGTGGGCTCCTCCAGGTTTGGAATAGCTTCTATCGATCTTGTAATTACTCTTTAGATACCTAGATAAGTTAGGAAATCACCTACGTACTTCAAGGCTGGGTCTTAGGTATCTCTGGGCAAAATCTTTGTCCCCACTGTAGCATTCTCTACTCTGAGAGTCTTCTATTTATTAAAGAGCTCTATGGTGTAACATTAGTTACTACACGCCTGAAGGGATCCTCACCTCCAGCATCAGACCACGATTGCCTCACTTCCAAGCCATTTACAAACATCCATTGCTTGATATTTCTCTTACATATACTACAGCAATAACACTTCAGTGCTTCAAAACAGCTCACCAGGTTCACTGATTTTCCAATTCCAAGAGCGCCAAACACACGCATCCATGGTATTCCTAGTTGCAGCCAAGAGTTCCAGATCCAATGCTCCAGTGCCTATTCTTTGCCCCCAAAAGGCCCGTTTTCCAAGTGCCTGTTCATCAATCAAGTGGACAAATATTAATACACTGATCCTGCGAGCTCGGTCGAAATCAAGTCCCCTTTTCATACTCGCCCCATCAGTTGATCATTGATTCGAAAATCAAACGCCTCCATCATAGATCGTTATATGCTCCTCGTTGAATCCGTCGAACCAATGCAGCTATCCACAAGTGCCATAAATCGAGACAAACCCTCTCCCCCACTAGCTTCGTCCAACCATCGTCGTCATCATACAAAATACACATTTTCATGGAACGTCTCCTAAGGAATGCGTCGCGCATCTTCCAAGTCTTCCCCTCAACAAACTCCGACAAAGGAAAAGAAGTCGGGCCAGTCACTTGTAGCCCAGGCTAAGGCAGAGCCCCCATCGCCAGTTTCCTAGAGAAGCCACCCGCCTAATGGGGACCAGCCTCATTATGATACCGCCTCGGAATGTTGTGGACCGCTCAACAGTCATGTTTATCCTTCAATGCCTCTTCATCACTGGGTCCCCCTCGTAGTCCCATGAGCGCTTAAGGCCGCCCTCATAGACTTGGGCAACCGACTCTTGCCACATAGCTGGCGTTACAAAATTCGGCACCGGTGCTGCCGAGTATTGTGGTGGAGAAATTTGATGTGATCCAGCCGGCATCGAAGCCTGGACTGCCTGGATATCCTGGATGGTAGGGACTTCCGTAGCACCTGAGGATGACGGGTTAAGAGGGCTGGTTTGAGGTGGGGTGGAGCTGGGCTGTGTATGAGTGGGCGTACCAAATGTCGTGTTCCATTGTCTGTAGAGCCTGGTCAGCAAGGTACAGAGACTGGCAGAGCTCCTGCCAGGGAGTTGGTAACAACCTACTCAAAGATTCGTGACGGATTCCATCCTGGCTGGTCCGCAAGGGACATGCTCTGAGGCATGCCTGGAGCCTGAGTACCTTGCGACATCATGACGAGCGACTGTACAGCTGGGGAGTCACTCTTGCTGTCCACAGGGCCCGCGGAGATGGGAGGTGTGATGGGGTGACTGGTATAACTGACTTGTTGAGCACCGTGGGTGTCCAGGTGCTGATCAATGGATCCTGTTCGATGGATGACGGGCCGGAATGCCTCCGGACCACGCGGGGGACTGGAGTGACTGGATGGATGAGGGCTTCCATAGGGAAAGGATGGCTTCAGCACGAACGGCTTCCGTACATCTGCTGAAAACGCCTCTCGTAGGGCATTGATCTGCTTCTCCAGCTCGGGCATGGACCAGGCTTCCATTACCTTCTCCAGCACTCTCATATGCCTCGTAAAGTATTCACGTGCATCTGTATTGAAATCAGGATCTGGTGAAACAATCGCAACCTATAAAAACAAGTCAGTACAAGCTTTCGCATCATTCTTCAGGTCGTCTTACCAAGTGAATGACAATGCAAGAGAGGCCGCCATAGAGAGAAAAGCTGAAGCCCCTTTGCATGCACTGGAGGCCAGTGAGCCCAAACGTGTTGAGAGTAGACTCCTGCATTCGGCAGAGAGCCTTGGCAGAGCTGTAACAAATCATCATATGGCGTTTCCATCGTCCATCTGCGGCGTTGGGATCGAGGAACGACAGAATTGGTCGATGAAACAGGATCAAGGCTAGATAATAGTAGGCGTGCATGTTTCCAAGGAAGTGCGACGGGATCCAAGGTGGCGATCCATCAGGAGGAAACGATACAGCCAGGTCTGGAGGCAGCTCCGTCAGCCACGTGCTAAAACTCTGACCCAACTGTTGAAATTCGGGGTCAATGCCCCAATCTTTCCGCCGCCTGAGCCTCGTATAAACTTTGCTCATTGTAGCGATGGTCCGCACCACCTGAGCAAAGTAGCTGAAATTGCGAGACACATGATACTCGGAGTCGTCGCAACCAGGAATGGGCCTTGGGATAGTGAAGTCCACCGTGTCAACGTGGACAGCATGGTCATGCCGGCCTTGAACCTATTAGCCATCATATCGACCATGTAAGTCCATGGAATCTTACCTTGGGGAGCCCCAACCATCACCTCGCATACAAACACAACCTGCCAAACCCGCGTGCGAAGTTGACACTCTGCGGGGCTGCAATCGCAAGGGCGACCCGCCTGATGGTCTTCGTAGTGCTCGTCCAGACCCAAGTCCTTGCCCATCTGGACGCACTGTACAACAGTCATCCATGAACGATAATAGTACCCTCGCTTAGGTGCCGCTTCGCGGGCCTTGAGAATCATCAGCAGGGCTTGAAGGGTGCTCAATCTCGGAACATCCATGAATGAATCCGCGTGCCCTAAGATGTGTAAGTCTCCTGTAATTACTTGAGCCGGATAGAGACCGCAGATGTGCTTACTAGAGGCGAGGGCAAGCCATTGCTGGCCTTCAGTTGGTTCCTCGGCTAATCGACCACCAATCGCAAAGAGTGCTTCTAGGATCAGCGGTGATATCGCCTCTCGATCCGAATTCCACTGCTGGTAGAACGCCGTTTTGCACAGAACGGGGACGTATGGGTGAACATGTGCAAAGTAGAGGTCGAAGAAGTGAAGTGCTGTCTCCTCATCGGGCATCAATTCGGGAGGTATGCGAATCTTAAGGCCAGGTGCCGGCATCATTGGTGGCAGAGCGCTCTTGTAATCATCGGAATCTTCAATGGCGGGCTCCTCTTCTCGCCTAAAAGAGGCTTTGTTCCTGAGATATGGAGCTATACGGAGAATTAGAAGATGCCCAGTTCACCATATTACATGGACTAAACCAGTGAAATCTCACCTGTACCCGTCTCGTTGACCTTGAGCGTCCCTAGGAGATCCGCGAGATCGTGATGTTGATACTCCCCTGGAGAGTATCCCTCTGGTGAAGGCTGCTGCTGAGCCGACTGCTGGTGCATCGGCGGCGTGGGGAATACGTTCTGACTTCCATAAGATTGCTCGATCATAGAACCCGGAGGCGGAATGGCTCCATAGTGCATGTTTCCGGATTGCTGAGAGGTGTCGTAAGGAACCGGTTGATATGATGCCGTGGTTGGGTCGGGGTAGCCCGAGTGAGTAGTGTACATGGCAGCCGTTGGAGGCTTGGCCCCAGAATTTAGAACCTGCTGCTGCATGGACATTTGCTGATATGGATCAGAAGGGTTCATAGGCGTAGTGTCGTAAGTCGTCGAGTCATTTGCTCCATCAAAGCCATTAGGCCGAACGCAATGCAGCTTGAGCCTGATACAGGCGGAACATGGCCATGTATTTGTCGTCGCGGCATCGCATTTGATCTTTCGTCTTCGGCAGCCCTCGCAAGCTCTCATAACTGGTGTCCAAAGTATCAGCATTCAAGTACACAACACTGTTGCTGCGGGCGCAGAATATGCTTTACCTTTCAACCGCTTGTGGCGGTTGTGCTCGTCTACAAAGACATAATCTGTAGCGAAAGGTTAGAAAGTCCCACACATATTGATACTGCGTCAAGCGAGGTGGGATGACCACGCACTCTTCTGAGTCTCGCGCTGCGTATATTGCTGCGGCGCAAATGAAAACGAATTCATCTGGGAGTTTTGTGGTAGAATGCGGCGGACGGAGGGGTCGTTGTCGGACATAATAAACGGCAGTGTTCGGAGGTCTCGGCCTCTTAGAAGGTCAAGCGGCGGTAGTAATGACGTCCAACATGAAATCGGCGTGCAATGCGAAAAGATAGAAAAGAAGCGGATTCGTGGGAAGATGCTCGATCAGGCGGTCGTCTGCTTTCAAAGGTCGCGCGCAATGGTAGAGTATGATCGCGGGGTGGAAAGCGGCTCGTGGAATCGGTCGCGACAGCGGGCGGCAGAAGTAACGGTAAGCGGTAAATACGGCGGAATCAGCTCGACGATGGAAGAGCAACGTCTGTACAGGAAGCACGATATATATCAAGCGCAACGAGATGAAATGCGCTGCGGCAGGATATGTGCGAGAGCTAGACCAGCTGGAGAAGTATATCGGCGTGCCGGGGCGGCGAGGGGCGGCGAGGGTTACGGGCAGGTCTTTAAACTGAACCGTAGGGTCGGGTGTTTAGGTCACTGTGTGTGGCTTTTGCTTTTAACTTTGTCCGGAGCAGGGCGACGGCAGCATGCGCATGGATACTTACTTCGCTGGGGGCCGTGACCGGGGCCGTGACCCTGGAGCTTTGAGCTTGGCTTGGCTTGGCCTTTTGAGACTTGAGAGCCTTGACCTAGTTAGGACGTCGAACACTAACCTGACCGTCAGTCCTCCTCGACCTGGGCTGGGCTGCTGGGGCTGGGGCTGGGATGAGAGCAGATGGTGGATGGCTTCTGGGCTGGGGTTGCTTGGGATCACGACAGGGCGACAAACAGGGCGTGAGCAGGGGCGGGACAGGGGAGGATTGATGCAGGTAAGGGAAAGCGGCGGCGGGTGTGGCATCAAGGCCCAGAACCAGCGTGGATGGCGATGGGGCGGCGAATGTTCCAAAGCCAAAGCCCCAGGACCGGTTGTGGATACCCGCCTGGTGAGCAGCGTTTTGTAGGCAACTGACACGACGACGTGAAATGTGGGCAATGGGTTCCCTGGCGCTTCTGGTTTCTGGGTAAGGTACCTGTAGTGGATTGCGGAGGACGCGGCGTGGTTTAATTGTGAACTAATAATGAACAAGAGCCGGGGAGCACTTCTTGGCGGAGTTTGGGTCCACTTCTAGTTAAGCAGTCGATGACATTCGCAATGGCTTGCAAAGGGACAAAATGATGGCTTGAGCTTGAGCTTGAGCTTGAATTTGACGGGCGTACAACGGCGACCGCACGTGTACGGAGAGAACTGCTGTAATAGCGCTGAGTACCTAGTTCGCACCGTCAGCGCACAAGATCAAAATCAAAAGTATTTCCCGGGGCGGAACAGTCGTCTGTATTCCGTTACCACGGCACTTGAACACGGGACCTTCTTTCGAACTCTGGATGAAACGAGCACCGCGATTTCGACCGGTGTGCCTGTAACTTTACTGTATCGACACGAACTCGAGACTTGATCCAATCCCCAGTTTGCCAGGGTCGGCTTGGGAGGTTGCAGGAGGGGGAGGGGGATCATCCCGTCTGGTGGATGTGGATGCGTGACAGGCATCCATGCTTTGGGAGCCGTTTTGGCGTGACGGTATATCACGGTTTTCGCACTGTCGACGTGTTGATGATGATGAGAGGAATATGGTGGTGGAAAATTGTTCTTGTGGTACGGTTCTTGGATACACCGACGAACTTTTTCCTTCCTTTTCTGGCTCCCTACCTCCCTAGATCCTGTCTCTCTCCGTACCTGCCCTGATTATCTCTTGTGGCTACCTTATTATCTACCACGTTGTTCCGCGCCTTCCCGTTCTTTCCAGTCACCTTTCGCGATACGCGGGCTACAGAACTCGCGTATGTCGCAGGGCTAGTTGCAGGATGCATCTCACCATTTAGAGAAGTTGCAATTAGGGCTGAGATACAATGCTGTTCATGAATGGATTCTTGTCAATTGATACTGTCCCAGTGTATCGTATTCCTCTCTTCCCGTAGCCTTATGGTTCCGCGCTCTACCCGTCGTATTCAATGAGGCGTTATAGGTGGCGAAACCGTAAACTCGAGTTTAGATGTTGGGCAGACTCCGCTATCGAGCTCCGGGTTAGCCGTTGCGCCGTGGCTGTGCGTAGGTAGTACATATCAGGTATCTACTCGCGCTCTTTGGGACCACGTACTACTACGTACAGACAGACGTACGTAGACAATTGATGGCGAAAGCTTAGAAGGGCAGGCTGTTGTTATCCTACTTACTCATGCCCCTGATATCCTTCCATTCTACCCTACAGGTTTGTCTTCCTAAACAACTGCTCTTGTCGTTCTCGACCATGTCCCACTGGCAACTATAGTATTCTCTAATATGCCATGGCCGTTCTTAATCATAACTGGCTGCGGAAGTTCTGCGGCAACGCTGTTGGTGAATAGAGTAGGGAGCCATCGTCACTGGATGGATCAGACGTGAGGCCCACCAGGCCTCTCAGTCTACAGCAGATGTCGCAGCGTACATGGTCACCAGGTAGGGCGGTAATGCATGCAGGGCAGCCCGGGGCGCATCCGGGCTCTTCCGCCTGTTGAAGAGGGGTCTTCTGGGTGGGAAGCAGGATGATGATGCCCGGGTTCCATCATGGGTCTATCGAGTTTGGTGGGATAGTTTCGCTGCTGCGTCAGGAGGACGCTCCACTGCAATTCCATTTCAAAGGGGGGGATGCCGTAATTATTCTCCTCGGGACCCATTCGAACATGAATAGAAGCATGATCGTCATAACAAACGGATATAAAGTTCCATTAATATCTATCTGTGTATGATAATTCAAGGAATGGCCCATTATACATGCCATTTTTAGAGCTCTATTCCTGGACCAATAATTGTGCCTCGGCTCCTTTCTGCTTAATAATACTGAGTTCTGGGTTGTCGCCGCGGAAGGAGCCATCCCTGCCACACCTCATCGAAACTGTCCGTTACAATGGCTGTCGTACATCACCTCCAAGCTTCAATACGGAGATATTTGCAAACTCTCCACCAACAAAACAACATCAACAGATGTCGAAAGCGCCGAGTCAGAAAGCCTTATATGCTATGCTATGCTCGCACCTGCAACGTCACCAGCATCAGTGAACCCCCTCCCTCCCCTCATCGACATGGGAGCTTGCCAACAAGGATCTTGCAAGCCCCTAGTCAGCCCATCATCTGCCTCTTTGGGCACTCCCAGGGATTTCTGTTCGCCTCCCCTCCCCCCATCTTCGCGCGTCTTTTCATGTCAAGATGTCCCGCCATCTTAGCCGGCAGAACCCTGCCCCAGTTACCGACACCTTGGCCAACTAGCGCCACACCACTCAGACGTCTACTCCGTTCAGCACTCCTTGCTTAATCCCCAGTTAGTGACCCATACCTTGTCTTCCCGTGGTCCATTTCACAAGACGATGCTAACGGTTCTCATACAGACCTGCAGTAGCCCGATCCGAAGGACGTGTCAATCGAAGGGACCTACTAAAGGCCCTGCATCCAGGTACACGCTTCATGTACGACGCATCGGGAGATTATCGCCAAGTATCCTTCATTCCTACCAATCTTGAAGGTTGGTCACCACGACGGACACTTGACAACATGAGCGACCATCCATCCATCTATTGCCGGCTTCCAGTGACCGCATGAAGATCATCCGTGCAGGTCTCTGACATGCACTGCAGCTCTGCCACGCGTCAATCACCCGTACCCTCATCCTCCTCCCCCATTTTCGAGATAGGCCATTCAAGTTGTCTTCATCCATAGGGACTGTCATATCCATGAAACTGGCCCGACAAGATTTCGTCTCGAACACTCAAAGGCACCCAGAGGATTTTGTTAAAACTCCAAGACCTATTCTTGAGTCTGTATTGAGTCAAGACGTGAAATCAAAAGCATCAAGTCGGTGAGCGCCCTACCCCGGACTAAAATCACTTACACGATAATCAACGGCCCAATTAAATACCGGCCGATCTTTGAAACCCAAGAATACGATGCGCCTGAATTCGCGGCTCTCTCCGCTTGCTCGCAAAGAACGACGGAGGACTTTGAGCTCTCATCGGGGGTTTCTGTTTCCTCCATCTTCACCTCTCCATGTCAATCAGATCGGTTCCTCTCAACGATTCCTTCGGAGGATGTTCAAAGCACCAAGCAAACCTCAAAAACCGTGACCACCTTCGGCATCCAAGCATCTTCAACATAAGGCTACATGGCCACCCCTAACTGGAGTGCGCCAGGCCCCTAGGACGATGACCCCTGTGGACCTCATCCATTCCGCTCAGGCCTTTCTCCTTAGCGTTCTTTCTGGATGTCGGTTAAGCAAGGGAAGCGAACTACGTGATGATGGTCAGGAGCCGACGCATGTTCGTCCAATCTCTAAGCTTGAGACTGAAGAACAATCAAATCAATTTCGTGTACCGCCCGCAAGTTCATTGAAGCGAAATGGGCTAGGGAGCGCGATCTCCGGCGGATGTGAGGTGCGGCTAAGCAAAACAAGCTACTTGATGTCACATGCCGCCTTCCTGTCAGTGGCTGTTGATGCAACCTGGATGTGTGGAGATGTGCCGAGGTTCATGAGTTTCCCCGATGGAGTGGCCGGCCCGACAATTGTTCGCCGCTCAAAGCAGTTGCGGCAACCCAGATATCTTCATACAATGGTGGTTTCAGTGCCTGGCAGCACAGCAGCAACACTCCACTTCCCCTTCAGGGAGACAAGATCCTCGTCCTGGAGACCTTCCAGGCTGCTGCTTCAGTCGGTAAAGCATTGCCCCGACTGCTGGGCGTCGCACTCCACCTCGTCCGTACACTGCATGTGGGCAAATGAGGGAATGCGTCGACCTCGTCCCTTCAGCTCACAATTGGCGAGCGATAATCCGTCGCTGACTTTTGGCTGATGTTGTTAGGCAGTGCGCATTAGAAAGGGCTGACATCTGAGCCCCGGGGACTCAGAGTTGCCCTTTCAAACCTCACCCTCACCACTAATTAAGGCTAACCCTAGCCACTCTTGCCCTTTCGTTGTAGCCGAACCAACTGCAAATGTCTCCGATTTTACAAGCCTCTGACTAATGCGAGGAAAGGACTCCTCATGCCCACTAGAATCGGGCCGTGGAGCATCCGGCATCCGGCAGAGCCTGTGATCATCATATCGGCACTTGGGACGCGGAGCGGCAAAGTATCCTTCAGATTGGATCTAGCACGACTCAAACAGTTGACGAATTTATCCCATTCGAGGAGTCTCCCCCGACAGTCGCTTGCGATCGCGCGCCACGATTGTAGCCACGCGATTTCTGCCGCCCTATCGCAGCAAAAATGATATTCTACGCGCGTTCCATGCAAGGGTGTCGGCAGTACAGAATACCTTCAGCCTCCTTCGACGGAGATTCCAGAAGCTCACTCGGCCGGGAGTCCCGACACGGGATGAATCAAATCTTGCCAAAGCAACCCCGGCGTCCATACCCCAAATACGGTAGAATACGTTTTACACTCTGCCATATGGGAATTGAACGAGAGTTAGGCTGGTGTACCTCAATGTCCCAACCTTGTTCTCTTGTGTTAAACTTCTGGTGACAAGTGTTTCTGTTACTTGCCTTTTGACGATCTTCGCATTAGCACTCCGTACGAATCGGAGTATAATTTTCGCACTCAGCCGGGGGTGAGAGGGAAAACCACCTATGAGCGACTACCAAAAAAACACGGGAATGGCCCCCACATATTCGTTGCAGTTTTGGCTGCTAAACATTCCCAGGGGGTTGTTTTATTTTACACCGTACAACCACAGGCATCCCAACCGATGTTTGGTCCTGAGACATAGCCATCCATCCAGCCCAACAACCGGGTTCCCTAAACTAATGGAAATCTGCATACAAAAATATCAAGAATACGAACTATTTCCCCTAAACCTCTGCCTACCACGCCTACTTCCACGTTGCAGCCCGAGAACGGCATGATCCTCGTGGGATTCTTTCGGCTGTCGCAATTTGATTGGTTAGAGCACCTACATAGGTCTGTACGGAGTACCCAAT
This sequence comes from Fusarium cyanostomum, assembly GCA_014824385.1. Classification (NCBI taxonomy): domain Eukaryota; kingdom Fungi; phylum Ascomycota; class Sordariomycetes; order Hypocreales; family Nectriaceae; genus Fusarium; species Fusarium cyanostomum. The sequence goes on along the minus strand of JABCKW010000276.1, from coordinate 2,483 downwards.
AGGCAATGGCCCGTGCGGCGCTTCACATTTTTGGCTTATCAAATGAGGCGTCACCAGATGAAATCTTCCCCTCTTTGAACCTCACTCTCCAATCCCCTTACCCATCCACGTCTACCACCCTTGTCCGTTAACAACAAGACCATCAAGGCTTTGACTATCGACTAGCATACCACGCGGCTGTCATTACCTCCACCATCTCATCTCTTCTAGACTCAGCCTCATCTCCTGGCTGGCATCCGCGTGCTCTTCTCATCAACATCCTTGCATTTCTGGCTTGTGGCCCCTGCCCCAACTATCGCCATGGCAGCCCTGGATAACGCAAACCCAACCATTCTGAGCGCATCTCAGCTGCCTACCCGCCAGAAGAAGGCTGAGCCACGCCGGGGTCCGGAGTCCAAATACGACGACCTCATCTTTGCGAAGCCATCGTATCTATCGAGGCCATTCTGCGCCCAAGGTTCGGCAACATGGCCGCGTGGCAGTGACTGGCATGATGGCTTTGCGTCCGAGGCTATTGATGAGCAGGAGATTTATGGTATGCACCTTTTACTTTCTCCTACTCGATTTGTTCATCCAAATTCGGCTCTCAGCTCAGTGGGCTTGCCTCGTTTGGTTCACTCACCGTGAGGACATTGAGACCCAACGTCTTCTCGGTGGACTCGTTTCATGGTCTCTTGACATGCCCATCACGTAAACATTTATAAGTGACGACCCAGAACGTTAATACTCGACAGATTTGATCTCGACAATCTCGGACCCGGAACATCCGGTTTCACTAGGCCAGTTGTCCGTCATCAACCTGTCCGATATTCATGTTACGCCTTCTCCCGCCTTGGGCGTCCCTGATCCAAACACCATCGTCCAAGTGGCTGTGGAGATCACGCCCACTATCACGCACTGCTCGTTGGCCACAGTCATCGGCCTTGGGGTTCGAGTACGCCTTGAGCAGGCACTCCCGCCCAACTATCGCGTGGACGTGATGTGCAAAGAGAACAGTCATAACCAAGATGATCAAGTGAACAAGCAGTTGGGTGACAAGGAGCGAGTTGCTGCAGCTTTGGAGAACGATACCTTGAAGGGAGTTCTGGACAAGATGTTGGAAACATGCGCTTAGAGCCATGGTTGACCGTCATTCTTTGGGAGCCCACGAGTATTGCAGGGGTGCACTTCGCAGATCTTCCGCCGCCGCGCACTACTGACTCTCGACCGTGTCACCATCGCTAGACTGGAATGTCTGACATGACTCTGGACGGAGTGTGCGGAATCCTATTCTTGAATTCGGTCCCGACTGGCAAGGGGCCGAGCAGAGAATACTACCTTGTCTCGAATTTCGGTAAGAAACACGGAGTAACGTTAGTTGGTCTATCGCCAGACCGAACCGTTGGACTGGTAATGATCAGAGCAGCGACTGGGGAAAACCAAGGAACCCGATTGGAGGATGACAAGATCAGCAAGGGGTCTCTTCAAGGATACACTCATCAAACTAAGGTTCAACCACCGTACGGGCAATTCGGGTACGAGTCCTTGCTTCAAGTGCACTCTACAAAGCACGTCTTTGTAATGGGCGAAGGGTCATGCCATGCTGTCGCATCGTCGAGGACCTCGAAACGCCTTACGAACATGATACGTCGGGGTTGGTGGTCGTTCAGTCGCGAACACGGAAGCCCTTGCGCAACGAGACGAGCCCGCAAAGGTAGTTAACTTACAGTATCATCAATTTCACCAGCAGCATTCATTGTCTCCCGAGTCCTGGGCTTCCCATCGAACCGTGGTGCTCCACTAAATGTGCACAATGCAATGTCGACGTCGACCAGATTCCGCGATTTGAATTCCGCTTTGGGAACCCCTGTCATATTATCATATTACAATACGGCCTATGTATTGCTCGTGTCCAGCGTCCCCCACTTCTGTCGCCGCAATTCCAAACAGGCCGGCCTTGAATCTGGCCTCATGGTTCCCCCAGTCTCTGTCGGCAACCATGGAACTTGCCGCCAGGAGACGTCATGCTCGTCGCGTCGGCCCTTTTCGAGAGCTCCATCTGGGATGGGAGCCAGGGTCGCCCTAGTCAGGCCATGGGCTTCCCGCCCATCTGGATCAACAGCGGACGAGGGCTTGACCCTTTGGCATGCCGTGCCAAGACGAATAGTGCCCGCTTGGCAGGTAAACGGCGCTGGGGATTTAGACTTGCCGCCACAGATAACCATCACATCATGTTCTATTTAGATATCTCAGGGTTTGGACTCACACACATGCTCTCTGGCCCCTGGCCCCAGCGACTGCTCGGGGGCCGACCCCGCTGCCCCGACCCCGATGAGCAGTTGGTGTTCTGGACGCCGGGGATCAAAGTTGCAGATGCCGCTCGACCGCATCGAAAGCGTCTGCGTGGCGATCCCCCGATCTTTGCAACTCCCGCGACGCCCCCGGCGGCAGAAGGCTCAGGATTGGTGCGCACTAAACCATCTGTACAGGTTGCAGGGGTTGGA